>CM049845.1:210000-292500 GCA_027422415.1 Schizothorax lantsangensis
GAGTGTGTTTCATGACTAACAAGAAATGGTGTGACCCCAGGAATATCTCCTCTCTGTCGCGATCCTGCTCGCCTCATCTGGAACATCTATCCATTATTTGCCGCCCATTCTATTTACCCCGCGAGTTCTCCGCGGTCATCGCTACTGCCGTTTACATCCCTCCACAGGCAGACACGAGCTTGGCTTTGTCTAAACTTCACGATGTGATCAGCGGCTACATTAACCAACATCCTGACGCTGCCTTTATCATCGCAGGGGATTTTAACAAAGCCAACCTCAGGCAGGTCATGCCGAACTTTCACCAGCATGTATCCTGTCCAACCAGAGGACCGAATACACTGGATCACTGCTACTCTCAGTTTAAGAACGCCTACAAGGCCCGCTCTCTACCTGCTTTTGGTAAGTCTGACCACGCCGCCATCTTCCTCACACCGAATACAAACAAAGGCTCGCACAGGAACCCCCGGTGAAGAGGGAAGTGACGCGTTGGTCCTCCCACTCTGAAGCTATGCTGCAGTCGGCTCTTGATGACGTCGACTGGGACATGTTCAGGGCGAGCTCATCTGACGTCAGCGAGTTCACGGAGGTAGCAGTGAGCTTTGTAAACACACTTACCGAACAAGCTACAGAAACAATAACTGTAAGGACTTTCCCCAATCAGAAACCGTGGATGGACAGATCAATCCGTGAAGCGGTTAACAAACGCACTGCCGCATACAACGAGGCTCTTTTGTCTGGGAATATGCGCGAATATAAAGCTTCGTGTTATGCTCTCAGACGAGCTGTAAGTGCCGCCAAACATCGCTACAAAGAGAGAATTGAGTCTCATTTCCAGCTCAATGACTCGCGACGCATGTGGCAGGGACTAAGGACCATCTGTGCCTTTGGAAGCAAATCCTCCGCGCAGGTGAGAGCAGATCCGTCGCTGGCCGAAGAATTAAACACCTTCTACGGCCGCTTTGAAAGCAACGGAGGCATCGCGGCTCTGCCGAGCAGCGCGTCAGGAAGCAGCAGGCAGAGAAGCGAGAATCATGTGATCACCGTGACGGAGGACGAGGTTCGGAGGGCACTAAAGAGAGTGAACATCAGGAAAGCGGCTGGACCTGACGGGATCACAGGCCGGGTTCTGAGATCATGCGCTGATCAGCTTGCTGGTTTGTTCACTTCTATCTTCAATGAGTCCCTTGCTACCTCTGTAGTTCCCACCTCCTTTAAAAAATCCATCATCATCCCTGTGCCTAAGAACAGTAAACCCTCTTGCCTGAATGACTATCGTCCAGTGGCCCTCACATCTATAGTCATGAAGGTTTTTGAGAGACTTGTTAAGAGCCACATTAGCTCCTCCATCCCTGTTACTTTGGACCCTCTTCAGTTTGCCTATCGCTCCAATAGATCAACTGATGATGCCATCTCACACATACTCCACTCCTCCCTCACACACATTGACAGCAGCAATGGGAACTATGCAAGACTGCTATTCATAGACTATAGCTCAGCTTTTAACACCATAGTCCCCACCAAGCTGACTAATAAACTCACAGGCCTCGGCCTAAACACCTCACTCTGCGACTGGATCCAAGACTTCCTCACCGGCAGACCTCAAGTGGTGAAGGTAGGCCAGTTCACCTCAAACTCCATCACCCTGAACGTAGGAGCCCCGCAGGGCTGCGTTCTGAGTCCCCTGCTATACTCTCTCTACACACATGACTGTGTGTCCCCTCATAGATCCACATCTATTATCAGATTTGCTGATGATACTGTGGTTCTGGGCCTCATTTCCAACAATGATGAGACCGCATACTTGGATGAGGTGGAGAGACTAACATCATGGTGCCAGGACAACTGTCTCTCTCTGAACGTGAGCAAAACCAAAGAGCTGATTGTGGACTTCAGAAAGAGACACCTGCTGCCCTACACTCCTCTTATGATCAGTGGGACCCCTGTGGAGAGAGTAAGCAGCTTCAAGTACCTCGGTGTAAACATCTCCGAGGACCTGACTTGGACTACACACATCCAAACACAGGTCAAGAAAGCCAGGCAAAGACTGTACCATCTGCGACAGCTGAGAAAATTCAGGGTCTCACCAACAATCCTGAAAACTTTCTATGCAGGGACCATAGAAAGTGTTTTGTCTCAGTGCATCTCAGTGTGGTATGGAAACAGCTCCAGTCAAGACTGCAAAGCCTTGCAGAGAGTTGTGCGCTTAGCTGAGCGTATCTCTGGGTCGGCTCTCCCCTCTCTGCAGGACATCTACATCAAACGATGCAGAGGCAGAGCTGACAAAATCATCAAAGATTCAAATCACCCTGGAAACTGTCTTTTCACTAGGCTGCCATCTGGTAAGCGCTTCCGCTGCCTGATGGCAAAAACAGAGAGACTCAGGAGGAGTTTCTTCCCCACGGCCATCAGGCTCCTGAACTCAAAGTCAGCCTCTTAAAAACATCATCTGACTTACTTCAAATCACTAATCACACACTCATTATTAATCTCTACCTCATAACTACCTCATAACTGTCAGTGTCATTTGCTCATTTGCACACTTGCACACTTGCACACAACACGTTCTGTATCTTGTAAATCGTATCTTATTTTTATATTTATTTTATTTTTTGTGATTGGCTGCTTCATGTCAACCATGTATAACCTGTTGCACATTCCTCTCTGTACAGTCATGCTCATATTAATATTTAATTCTACAGCTTACTGTCATGCACATTCTTTTACATTTTATATTTTATTCTTTATATCTTATTTTTCATTCATCTTATCTTATGTTTACTTCCCTTGTGTTGTTTTTTCAATATTTGCACTGTCCATGGAGCGGACCCGACTCTCATTTCACTGCTGGTTATACAGTCTCTGTATAGTCGTGTATGTGACAAATAAAACTTGAAACTTGATAATACTGTTTATTGCAAATATTTCTCGCCCAACAAAAAGTAGTTATTGTGACCTACACACATTTTATGCTATTTTCAACAGAGATGGCAAAAGTACACGCATCCTTCACTCAAGTAGAAGTACAGATACTCATGTTTAAAAATACTTTGGTAAAAGTAGAAGTACTGGCTACACTTTTTTTTACTGAAGTTAAAGTAAAGAAGTATTGGCTATGACATTTACTTAAGTAAAAAGTACCCATTACTACTACCTGTTTTAGTGTCACACTGGTAACTGGACCTCACGTCATATTGACACATTAATTCAAAATAACTTACATTTAATATTTTGTTAGCTAATGAATGTATCATGACTGAACAACCACCATGTAGAACAGGGCTGGACTGAGACAAAATTTCAGGCAAGGAAATCTCACACTCATCCAGGCATCCCATACACCCACAACACATTCTGAATCCATGGATAACCCTTTCTTTTGTATGGCCATCACATTTAAAAAAAGGTTTAAAACCTTAGGCAAATAATTAAAGGTTCTCTTTTGAACTGCACCTTCACTTCCATTTTCCTTTTCAGTCTCTTCATTTTCCATGATATCTCTCTACATCTCACTTTGTGTGTTTAATTTTTTTTTACTAATTTTCTTGTACCTGTCAATTTTCCAATCAGCCATCTACCGTTATGAACAGAACTGTCTCCACCTTGTTGCAAAACAACCACCTCATTGTATTCTGTTTGCAATAACATGCCTTTTTTAGTTCAATTTAAGTTCAATTTAAAGTATCACATTATCACCATGTGTTGTTGTTCTATTTTATAATGACTTAAATACTATATATTTAGCGAAACTATACTTAAATTGCCTAAATGTCAAAATTAGTACAATAATAATTACATCATGACAATATATTTAAAGAAAAATCCTAATACTGTAGGCCTACATGTTATTGCATTACCATGAGTCATATTGTTCTCTTACCAAAGTTAACCATGGTTTATTACAGTAAAAGTAGTAACCATGTTCTTTTTTTTTTTTTGGCAGATTGATTACAATCAGTTTTAATTTACAACCATAGTTGTACTACACATTTCATGGTTAGACTATAGTTAGTGTAGCAAAACCATGGTTAATTTGTGGTTACCATGGTTTAACTATAACCATGGTTTTTGGTTTGAATTTTCGTAAGGGTTGTGTTATCTGCCCGAGCTGCCTCTAAACATATTATAAAACGATGTTTTATAACATTTGTATGCTAATTACTACTGTAACTTTACAGTAGATAATAATAATGTCCTTTATCATACAGTATTTTGAGTGATTTAGTAGTTTAGTTTACAGTAGATTATTATTAATCATCTGGCTGCTACTGCTAAGAGTTGCTAGCTGTTTAATTCTTAACTAAGTAAACAAACACAAAACTACAGCCTATTTACAGATGAAACTGACCTGCACTTGAAGTCATGAACAGGTCAGTAGTTTTTCCTCTCTGATCCACTCCATTCTCGAGTCTCTTGCATTGATTACTCTGGTAGAAATCTTTTGGCGGAGACGCGGAGCGCGTGAGCCGAATCACATTCCCAGTCAAGACTAACCGATTCGTGATGTATTATAGATTTGTTATCGAATGGTGACCCACCAAAACTAAAGTAACGAGCCTGGTTTGAAAATGTAAGAAGTAGAAAGTACAGATATTTGTGTAAAAATGTAAGGAGTAAAAGTAAAAAGTAGTCAGAAAAATAAATAATGAAGTAAAGTACTGATACCAGAAAAATGTACTTAAGTACAGTAACGAAGTATTTGTACTTCGTTACTACCCATCTCTGATGCAGCATGTAAGTTAAACCAGAGCAAAGGCATTTAAAATACACCGAGGCAGATTAATGATGGAAATAAATAAATAAAATAAAATGTAATAAACTTTTCAGGAAAGTGGATCTCAAGGGCCAGAGATGAGCACTGCTGGTGGAACCACTGGATGCCATCATTAATTTTATTAGGTTTTGCATTTAGTTATGTATTTAAATATTATAAAAAACTTTTGGTCGAGGTTTAGATTTATTTTTATTTTTTTGTCTTCTGACTGAACTAACTGGTAAACAGCTGGCCAAAGATATTTTTGTTGTTTATGCCAGAAAGCATGTAGAAAGAGGTGAGTATTCTGTCTCAGTCACAATTCATTTATTTTATAGAAAAGAAGATGCATTGATAGTAAATAGTGACTGAGGCTGTTAGTCTCTTAATGTTCTGCCTTAAATCTCCTTTTGTGTTCCACTGAAGATAAAACTCACATTCCGGTTCAAAATAAAACTCTGTATATTATGAAAAGTGTCATTCTTGAGAAAACTATCGCTTTTAAATTGTAACATGGAGTTATATTGGTTTAAAATTTATTTTTGGACATATATTTGTGAACGCATGGGTGTGAATGCCTTTTCTATATTTGGCTATTTACTTCTACGATGTATATACTCCAGAAAGTTTATTATAAATAATGTATATTTCTAATAAATAACAATGACAGCTGAGTGTGATGGTAAATATATATATAAGTATTTAAAAGAACAAGTAGGAAGTAGTTGTTGATTGTGTGTTGTCAAATTAACCAAATGAAATCAACATCATTTAAATGTAAAGTACATTGCACTCCACTGTAGACTTGCATTAAAGGCATAAACATAACTTAAAAAAAGAGTTTATATGGTTGCTTCTTATTTATTTTGTTTCAGTTAATACTGCTCTTGGTGTTTGTGGTGGTGTGGCAGGGCTCAGACTAATGCTCTTTAAATCTGTTATATTGTTGTGTCCTCTAGAAACCCCTAGACTTCTGTCTATATAGAAACACTGAGTAGTTCAAAATCAAATACTAAAACCTAAAAACTTGCTGCTCAACATACTTGAGTTTGTCCAGATACTTGAATTTTTCAGATAGCAGCTTGACTCCTGAATCTCCTGGGTGATTGTAGCTCAGATCCAGCTCTTTCAGGTGTGAGGGGTTTGAACTCAGAGCTGAAGACAAATAACCACAGCCTTCCTCTGTCACCATACAGCCAGATAACCTACAGACACACACAGCAACAGTCCACATCACATTAGTTTGGCTGTCAGACATCACTAACATGCAGTCATTTGTGCTGTTATTTTCTGTAGTTTCAGTCATAAAAGTAAAGTAATCAGAAACAGTTATACTCCATTAAAGTACAAATGTACTTAAAAACAGGCACAAAGTATTTCTACATTGTCACTAGACACACAGGGTTATCCTCCTGGGGTTGACAATGGCACCGTCATGCATTTTTTCCTGATGACAGCGAATAGAACTTAAAATGCAATACGTCGTTTGAATCTGTAAAGGGCGTACTTTTATTTGCGTACACTCACAATATCAACAAAACAGTGTGCTTTTGTGAAATAAATAAAATATACATGGTGTGCTTTCAGCCATCTCAGTCTCTGCGAATATCATTCTGAAATGCGTCAATAAAATGAACTGAAACTCAGCGAATACTTGACATACAGACATGAGGAATATATATATGGAATGCTTGAAGTGTCTATTTTGAAATGAAGTAAGTCTTATCGAAAACAAATATTTTGTGTTGAAGTAATCCGTATGAAACTAACGCGAGGTACAGTTTTTTCTGTCTGAGCTCATTATCTTAATGTGATAATGCACACGAACTGTTCATATGATAATTATCCACGTCACACGCGGACATGTAAACACCCACATCGCCTCCATAAACAAAGTGCGAATATTTATCAAGTTCATCTTGGCTACTTTTTTGAAAAAGACACGCTGAGAAGAATAAGCCAGAATTTACCTCAGAAGAAGAACACAATGTGACGCGCCATTTGATCCAGCTATACTACAACCCCAAATCAGAAAAAGTTGGGACAGTATGGAAAACGCAAATAAAAAAAGAAAGTAGTGATTTCTAAATTTACTTTGACTTGTATTTCATTGCAGACAATATGAACACAAAATATTTCATGTTTTGTCTGGTCAACTTCATGTCATTTGTAAATATACATCCTTTCCTGTCATTCAGACCTGCAACACATTCCAAAAAAAGTTGGGACAGGAGCAATTTAGGGCTAGTAATGAGGTAAATTGGTTAAATAATAATGTGATTTGAAACAGTTGATGCCAACAGGTGATTGTAATTATGATTTGGTACAAAAGCAGCATCCAAGAAAGGTCTAGTCCTTTAGGAGCAAAGATGGGCCGAGGATCACCAGTTTGCCAACAAATACGTGAGAAAATTATTGAAATGTTTAAAAACAATGTTCCTCAAAGAAAGATAGGAAGAGATTTGGATATTTCACCTTCAACAGTGCATAACATAATTAAAAGATTCAAGGAATCTGGAGGAATTTCAGTGCGTAAAGGACAAGGGCGCAAGCCTAAGCTGAACAACCGTGATCTCCGATCCCTCAGGCGGCACTGCATCAAGAATCGTCATTCATCTATAAGCGATATCACCACATGGGCTCAGGACTACTTTGGCAAACCTTTGTCAAGTACCACAATACGTAGTTACATCCACAAATGCCAGTTAAAACTGTACTGTGCCAAAAGGAAGCCCTATGTTAACAGTGTCCAGAAGCGCCGTCGACTTCTCTGGGCTCGGAGGCATCTGGGATGGACCATCACACAGTGGAAACGTGTACTGTGGTCAGATGAATCAGTATTTCAGGTATTTTTTTGGAGGAATGGACGCCGTGTGCTCCGGACCAAAGAAGAAACGGATCATCCAGACTGTTACCAGCAACAAGTCCAAAAGCCAGGGTCTGTCATGGTATGGGGTTGTGTCAGTGCCCTTGGCAAAGGTAACTTGCACTTCTGTGATGGCACCATTAATGCTGAAAAGTACATAGAGATTTTGGAGCACAATATGCTGCCTTCAAGAAGACATCTTTTCCAGGGACGTCCATGCATATTTCAACAAGACAATGCAAAACCACATTCTGCACACATTACAAAGTCCTGGCTGTGGAGGAAGAGGGTACGGGTACTTGACTGGCCTGCCTGCAGTCCCGACCTGTCTCCAATAGAGAATGTGTGGCGCATTTTGAAGCGCAAAATGCGACAACGAAGACCCCGGTGTACTGTTGCCCTCCTTAAGACTTGTTTGCAGGAAGAATGGGACAAAATTACACCTGAAACACTTCATCACTTGGTGTCTTCAGTCCCTAAACGTCTTTTAAGTGTTGTGAAAAGGAATGGCAACATTACAAAGTGGTAAATGCTTTACTGTCCCAACTTTTTTTGGAATGTGTTGCAGGTCTGAATGACAGGAAAGGATGTATATTTACAAATGACATGAAGTTGACCAGACAAAACATGAAATATTTTGTGTTCATATTGTCTGCAATGAAATACAAGTCAAAGTAAATTTAGAAATCACTACTTTCTTTTTTTATTTGCGTTTTCCATACTGTCCCAACTTTTTCTGATTTGGGGTTGTAGTATTTAACTCTAATTCCCAATTTTTTTGGTATAAAATGAGTCATCAGATTTGTCTTGCATTAGTTTTCTATAAATATGGGCTACATGATTTTTAGTAGGTAAACCATGTTTAATAATATTAACCATTCTCTGCCGATCTACTAAAGACACTATCCAATATAGAAGGAAGAAAATCTGGGTTATCTTTAATAGTTATTGCACATGATAAGGCTGTTGCTCCTGTAAATGTTGTTTTATTTTATTTTATTGTGGACCAAATTTTTACAGTATGCTGTATCCATATATTTGTTTTCTTCACTCCCTTTTGTGCTTGCAAATCCATGGATGGCAGAACTTTCAAAGAAACTCCAGGAAGTGAATTCTGTTCTCTTCTGCCTCCTTATCAACACCAAGACTAGCAGTGATAGCCCTAAGCTAAGCAGCCCAATAATAGTATCTAAAATTAGGAAGGTTCAACCCCCCCCCCCCCAATCTTTATTCGACATACGTATTTTTAGTCTTATTTTGAACTGTTTTAACAACAAAAAAATGGCTGTTTCATGGTCTGTTGAGGAAGTGCAGACGTTTCTCTCATTGATAGCCGAGGAGCGGATCCAGCGAGAGCTTGATAGGGCGACGCGGAATGAAAATATTTTCAGGAGTCACGGGAGTAGAGGCAGCGCAACTATAACGACATGTGAATAATCCCGCCCACTCTAAAGCGGTATACATTAGTTCCTTCTTATCCCCTTCCTTCCCCTCACCCATCCTTCCCTTCACTCAGCTCACTCAGAATGGTCAATAGTATAATATAATGTTCTACATTAATGGAAGTGTTATTAACAGCCATGTTTGGTATCGTTTGAATTGTCTCTGTGCGTCTGGTACAATGGTCTCATTCTTACAAGAAGTAAACTAAAAGGTAATACAGATTCAAAGAGTTTAGATATATTTTGCTCACTGTAGAGGATGTGCATTTCTCAGTGTCTTTCATGCAAATTACCATCTGTGCCCCAATGGTGTTAACACGTCTAGGCCTTGATCAATGCAAATTCTAATTGTTAGTTCCTGACTCTATCTTGGAGGATGTTTGTCTTGGTCTGAGGTATTTAAGGAAATGTTGCAAGAGGATCGGGGCCCTCTGTAGCCGGAATGAGCCCGTGGTAAGAAGTGGGTTTACACACTTCATATTATGTATTTTTTTAAAGTCAGGGATGTATCTTTTACTTTTAGAATTATCTTTAAGAATTTTGATGTCTTGTATTGATTTGATATTTTGGAATTGGCTGTCTAATTGGCATAATGCATATTTACCTGACTGATAATAAATTGTTACATTTGATTTTATTCTGACTTGTTCTGAAATTATTTTCTCAAGTAGATTAAGTGAAGGCATATGTTACTGCAAATCTGCGTCCAGGGTTAAGTACATACTAGATCTCAGGTTAGATGGAGCATGGGGCACATCAGGTGAGAATCTAGATTTCTGACTAACTACTTGATTTTAGTTAAGTTGTTATGCAGTTGCATTAACTATGGGGGGCTAGACAAAATACTATTGGAGTACTAGCGTGGTTCGGGCATACTTCATAGTACTATTTTTTTGTTAACAACTGTTTATTGAATTTTCTTCTGGGAAAAGTAGTATAAAACAAAAGCAGCTGTACAAATTTAGAACCCACCCCAAACCATCCCACCCCCTGGTAGACTTAAAACAAATAAAATAAAATAAATAATAATAATAAAAATAAATTTATATTAATAGATAAATAAATAACAATATTTTTTATTTTTTATATATATTTTAGAAAAGATGATACAACATTAAAAGCTGAATGCCATGAATTTACAATTTTCACATTAGATCCATTATACGAGAAGTTGAGAGTTCCATAGAGATAATGTCCAACAAATACACAGTCCAGGTTCATCTGTCCATTGTGTGAGGAGGATTCCAACGGTTGACTAGCAATTTTTTTGCTGCTGTGAGATCAGCTAACAGTAAACATCTTTGTTGGATGGACAAGGTGAAGTCCCAAAAGTCATTCATGAAAAAATGGCGCAGAGTCAAACATATCTCAGTACCCAACAAATATGATAGGTCCTGTGAGAGCTGAGTCCAAAAAGGTGAGAGAGAGGGGCACTCCCAAAAAAATAAATGCAAAAACGTACCTAGAACTCCTTGGGAACAGAGATTACACTTAGGAGAAGAGACAGATTTATATAAAAACGTTTCATTGGAGTCAAGTAAACCCTATGCAGTAATTTCCAATGAATTATTTGGTGATTAGGGTTTTTAGAAGACAATTTAAACATACCCCATATAAAACATGCACATCCTCATTAAGATCCTTAGCCCAAACAGTTGTAATAGATAAAGGTTTGTATGAATGCTCAAGAAGAAAGAGATAGATGACTGAAGCAGAGGAGGGAGATTCCTCAGAAGGAAGGATTAGTTTGTGCAAAGGGTGAACAGGCAGTTGCGAGTTCCAAGGCATCCCATATGCCCGTAGGGACGATCTAATGCGCAAATATAAAGAAGGAGGTGCCTGGCAGATTATATTGAGTTTTGAGATTCTGGAAGGATTTTAAACCACTATCATCATACTTTATAATACTAGCCATAAACTCTGGTTATTGTCTCAGCTTTAGTTAAGTCGATATGTTGTTAGATCAACTATAGGGGGCTAGATAAAAACACTATTGAAGTATTAGCATATTTCATAGTAGCAGCAATAAACTCTGACTATTGTCTAAGCTTTATTCAAGTTGTTATATATATATATATATATATATATATATATATATATATATATATATATATATATATACATGTGGGGACATACAGTGGAACGAAATGTCGTGCCTCACAGGTCCCCGGTGCTACATCCCCGGGTCCATGTTTCAGGAGGTAGGGGTTTCAGAGGGGGGCGGGGTGATCTGAGTTCAGGGCTCTCACAGCCTGGGGGAAAAAGCTGTTGAGCAGTCTGGTGGAGCGGGCTCTGATGCTCCGGTACCGTCTTCCTGATGGTAGGAGCTGGAAGAGACTGTGGGAGGGGTGGGTGGGGTCCTTCACGATGCTGTTGGTTTTGCTGGAGCATCGTGCAAGGAAAATATCTAGGATGGACGGGAGAGGGGCACCGATGATCTTTGCAGCCGTGTTCACTGGACGGTCTTGCGGTCAGCAACACTGCAGTTCCCGTACCAGACAGTGATACATCTGGTCAGCACACTCTCAATGGTGCCCCTGTAGAATGTGGTGAGGATGGGTGGTGGGAGACTAGCTCTTTTCAGCCAGCGTAGAAAGTGTAGGCGCTGTTGTGCCTTCTTGGAGAGTGACATGGTGTTGGTGGTCCAGGTGAGATCCTCCGTGATGTGCACCCCCAGGAATTTAGTGCTGCTGACTCTCTCCACAGTCGAGCTGTCGATGGTCAGTGGGGGGTGGTCAGTGGAGTTCCTCCTCCTGAAGTCCAACACAACCTCCTTTGTCTTCTCCACATTGAGGGACAGATTGTTAGCGCCACACCATTCAGCCTGCTGTGCCACTTCCTCTCTGTAGTGCGTTTCATCGTTGTTGCTGATGAGACCTACCACTGTTGTGTCATCAGCAAACTTGATGATGTGGTTGGAGCTGAACTTGGCAGTGCAGTCGTGGGTCAGCAGCGTGAAGAGCAGCGGGCTGAGCACACAGCCTTGTGGGGCACCTGTGCTCAGTGTGGTAGTGCTCGAGGTGTTGTGGCCGACACGGACTGACTGATGTCTTCCGGTTAAAAAGTCCAGGATCCAATTACAGAGGGAATTGTTAAGGCCCAGCAGGTTTAGTTTATTTATGAGCTGTTGTGGGATTATTGTGTTGAATGCCGAGCTGAAGTCAATGAACAGCATTCTGACATAGGAGTCTTTGTTTTCTAGGTGGGTAAGAGCCAGGTGGAGGGTGGAGGAAGTTGCATCG
Source organism: Schizothorax lantsangensis (assembly GCA_027422415.1). Classification (NCBI taxonomy): domain Eukaryota; kingdom Metazoa; phylum Chordata; class Actinopteri; order Cypriniformes; family Cyprinidae; genus Schizothorax; species Schizothorax lantsangensis. The sequence continues at coordinate 222,301 of CM049845.1, forward strand.
TCCGTAGAGCGGTTTGGATGGTATGCAAACTGGAGCGGATCGAGTGTGTTGGGGAGGCTGTTTTTGATTTTTTGCATGACTAACCTCTCAAAGCACTTCATCATGATTGGAGTCAGTGCTATGGGACGGTAGTCATTTAAACAGGACACAGGTGATTTCTTTGGTACCGGTATGATTGTTGTGGATTTTAGACATGTGGGGACGACTGCTTGGCTCAGCGAGGTGTTGAAGATATCTGTTAGGACATCTGTCAGCTGTGCAGCACAGTCTTTCAGTACACGGCCAGGTATGTTGTCAGGACCCGCAGCCTTTCGTGGGTTAATCCTGGATAGGGTCTTTCTTACGTCGGCTGCAGATAGACAGAGCGCCTGGTCATTGGGAGTTTTTGTGCAGGTGTGTCGTTCTGCATTTCAAACCGTGAATAAAAGTGGTTGAGTGTATCGGGGAGGGATGGATCATCATCACAGGCCTGTGGCAGGGGCTTGTAGTCAGTGATGGTCTGTATGGCTTGCCACAGGCTCCGTGTGTCTCTGCTGTCCGTGAAGTGATTGTTGATTTTTTGAGCATGTGACCGTTTTGCATTTTTGATGCCACAGGACAGATTGGCTCTTGCTGTTTTGAGGGCTGCTTTATCTCCTGATCTGAATGCTTCATCTCTGGTCTTTAGCAGCCCACGAACCTCTGCTGTCATCCACGGCTTTTGGTTTGCACGTGTGGTGATGGTCTAAGTGACTGTCACATCATCCATGCACTTTTTGATGCAAGCAGTCACAGTTTCAGTGTACTCCTGCAGGTCTGTGTGGTTGTTGTAGGTGGCCGCCTCTTTAAACATGTTCCAGTCTGTGCACTGAAAGCAGTCCTGTAGTGTTGAAGTAGCATTCTCTGGCCAAATTGTGATGAGTTTTTGAACCGGTTTGGCGAGTTTCAGAAGTGGTCTATATGCTGGGATTAGCATAACAGAGATGTGGTCCGAGTACCCGAGGTGGGGGCGGGGTACAGCCTTGTAGGCGTTCTTTACTGTTGTGTAAACAAGGTCCAGTATATTATTTCCCCTTGTAGCAAAGTTTACATGTTGGTAGAACTTTGGCAAAACTGTCTTTAAATTTGCGTGGTTGAAGTCACCGGCTATGATGAAAAAGCCGTCTGGGTTATTTGTTTGTTGTTCACTGATGGCGCTATACAGTTCACGAAGCGCGTCCTTAGTGTTAGCACACGGTGGAATGTAAACTGCGGCAATAACAATGGCCGTGAACTCCCACGGCAGATAGAACGGTCAACACTTCACAAACATAAACTCCACCAGTGGTGAACAGTGTTTTGATAATACTGCAGCATTGTTACACCATTCTTTGTTGATATACAAACACAAGCCACCACCGCGTGACTTACCAGAAAGTGTTTTGTCTCTGTCCGCTCGATAGCAGGTTAGCTTGTTCAACTGAATGGTGGAGTCCGGGATGTTGTCATTTAGCCATGTTTCAGTGAAAACAAACACACAACAATCCCTTGCCTCATGCTGTGTAGACCGAGTGAGTTGAATTAAGTCCAGTTTGTTTTCCAGAGAGTGAACGTTTGAGAGCATGAGTGTTGGAAGAGCCGGTCTTGTGGGATTAGCTCTTAGCCTAGCTCGTATACCTCCGCGCTTCCGTCCTCTTTCACACCGCTTGCGATGCCGCCTTGCGCGGATAGCGTCAGTAAGCGAGCCCGCGGTCTCGAGGTCCGGCTCCAGCAGTAAACAAAGGCCTTGTAGCTTCTCAGCAGCCGCCGGTGAGAGTTCGTATTTGTATGCGTTGCCGATATCCAAAAGGCTTTGGCGGTCATAGATGTGTTTCGGAGAGAATTCCTTATGAATTACCGGTAAGTCGACAATATTTTGAGACGAACAAACGACATTAAAAGACATAAAAGCACCGTCTTTGGGACCCGGAGCGGCCGCAGCGTTAGATCGCGCCGCCATCTATCTAAAACCCTGACTAGACAATCGAAAAGATACCTCATTGTCTAACTGAGTTGACCAATGTCCCGATATCATCATTGCCTCAGATTTATTAGCATTTATCTTGTATCCAGAAACTAATCCATAGTCTCTAAGGCATTCTAAGAGGGCCGACGTCATCTGCGTATAACGGTATCTTATGACACTTTCCTCCTTTATCCATTATCCCCTGTATTCTGGTGTCGCTCCTTATTAATTCCTCGAGTGGCTCGATACTAAGTGCAAATAAGACTGGAGACATTGCATCTCCCTGATGAGTTCCCCAACCTAGACTCAGAACAGTGACCATTAGTGGGTGAGTCTGTTCCAGAAACACCCAGTCCACCCTATCAAATGCTTTCTCAGCATCTAAGCTGAGAAGCATTGAGGGTGTTTTACTGTCTTTTCCAATCTGCTGTAAATTTAAAGTTCTTCTTATATTATTTATTGCATATCTTCCATGAATAAATCCAACCTGATATGTTTTTGGATTCTGAGGCATCAGTGTTTACACTGTAACATGATGCATGTTAGTCTATGAATGTTTAGACCAGTGTTTACTGTGAAATACTCTGTTTGCAAATATCTGCTCAAACGCAGATGTTTATAATGTGCTTAACTATAATAATTTAGTTAGTTAGTTTTTCTGACATAAAATGTCATTTTTGCACTGTATGATAATATATACAAAGCCTGTGTGTGTCTATGACTACAAAATTATGTTTTTTGTTATGAATGGGCGATATTAGTGATTGCTAATATAGTAATATAGTTACTTCTGATATCAACATGCTCACTGGCAGGGACGGACTGGGAGTAAAAAAACGGCCCTGGATTTTCTTCCAAATAGGCCTACCACAACTACAAACAGCTGCTACTATCTCACAATATTACAGCAATCAATGTATAGCATTTATGGCAAACATCACAAACCCCATTGTGACCCTGCTGAAAAAAAACAATAGAAATCATCACATAAATTATAATGGTTTCCACTACAAATGCCATTACAAACATTACAAACCATCAACTTTTAATCATTAAAACCATTAAATAATGTTTTCCTGTAGTGTGTTTTGGGACATGTTCCATTAGGATTTAGTGGTTTTAACCATAATAATATTTAACAACAATAATAGGCAACCAATTATCAGCAGAGACTAATAGAGTCCATTACACTTTCCATTAAAACCAATACAATTTCCATTATAACCAGTAAAACCATTATAAATTCTATTGATGGTTTCTATTGTTGTTGTTTTTTTCAGCAGGGGATTGAAATAAATGTATTATTATTATATGAACTTAACCTATTAACTGTCGGTTCCACTTTTTGAGTATAGGCCTGAAAATGGCATTTCCAACTTAAACTGTTATACATTTTGAATGCTTTGGAGCAGAGACTTAAGGTTGGTCTCTTTTTAAAGAAGACACTTGACAGATTAATGTAGAGGTAAAAAGAGTTATATAAATTATATTACAAAAAAGTTATGGAAGTTTAAGTTTATGAAAATATAAAATTTTAAAATTTAAATATTTATATTTGATATAAAATATATATTTTACAAAACATGTTTTACTCTAAAACTGCTAGAAAATGAGTTGTTCCAAATTTGAGGTTGATATCTAAAAAAAATAGCTTTGAGTGAGATTTAGTTTGGGTGCAGTATCAAGCTTCTCCACTAGATGACCATCAAACCCCATTAGTGACCATATAAGGGCGTCTCCACTAGATGACCATCAAACCCCATTAGTGACCATATATCATGTTGATCCAACATGGCAGCGCGCACAACAGACGCAGCGGCTTCTCTCGCTCCCGACAGAACGGTGTTTTCGTGTTTTTTGTCTTGTAAGTCGCAATGTTTTTGTACATATTCGTCTCGTCTACCTGTCTTTAAGCATGCATACAGTCGTGCTCGACAACACTGCGGCACTGGCCAAGAAAGCACAGCAGCGTCTCTACTTCCTCCGCAAACTCAGAAGAGCCAGAGCCCCGACCCCCATCATGTGCACCTTCTACAGAGGCACCATCGAGAGCATCCTGACTAGCTGCATCACTGTGTGGTATGGCGCCTGCAACGCATCCTGCCGCAAGTCCCTTCAACGGATAGTGAGAGCAGCTGAGAAGATCGTTGGTGTCTCTCTCCCCTCCCTCCAGGACATCTATAGCACCCGTCTCACCTGCAAAGCCCTCAGCATTGCAGGTGATCCCACCCACCCGACACACAGCTTCTTCAGTCTGCTGCCATCAGGGAGGAGACTGAGGAGTCTCCAGGCCAGGACCAACAGACTGAAGGACAGCTTCATCCACCAGGCTGTCAGGAAGCTGAACTCCCTCCCGTCCTTGCCCCCCCCCCCTCTTTTACCCCACGCAACACTGAACTCTGACACTACGACCCCCCCCAGCTCCCCACATCCCCAGGACCTTCCACCCCCCCCCCCCTTACAAACTGTGACCCGCACCAGTCACTTTGTGCAGCACTGGACTGATCTCTACCTCATCCAGCATTGTCTGTAAACTACCTCTTCTGACAGTCTGATAAAAGACTGTTCTTTTTTTGCACTACACATATATCTGCACAGTTTTGTTTTATTTAACTGGTTTGCACTCTATCTGCCATGTGCCTTATGCCACTTTATCTATCTCTTTTTTATTTTTTTATTTTTCTACAATGTCCTCATTTGTATATCTGTATAGTTTGTATGTACATATGTTTAAACTGTATTTATCTGTATTTGAACGTCTACTGTCAGTGTTTAATGTTAACTGTATGCACCAAGGGTCAGAGAGTAATGCAATTTCAATTCTCTGTATGTATGTACTGTACATGTGGAAGAATTGACAATAAAGCAGACTTGACTTAACTTGATAAGGGCGTCTCCACTTCCATATACGCTTTGAGTGATCTGAAACATGTTTTTCCATACTTTTCTCAATATTTATGACATAGACATCACATTCAGAAGTATTAAGAGTAGTATGGCAGTATTTGATTTCAATTCAACCTCTAAAAAACACATAAAAGACATGCGACGAGAACCCTGGACGTACGTTATAGTTCATGCTGCATCAAAAATTGAGAACCTATTGTTTTTTCTTTATATTCGAAACACTTTTAGACCTTATTTCTCAAAAAATAGAATGAATATTATCTTTTGAACACTTGACATAAACATGAATGGAGATTTTTACTGATTTTTCATGATTTTATGTATGTATCACTATTTCAAAGTAAAGGTCAGAACTCGCTCTCTGACTCTGAGGAGTACTCTTCTTACAAATTAATAAATTACAGTTGCTCTGTAAAATATTTCAAAAATCAGTCACCAAATATGAAAACTAGAGTCTTTAACCTTTCAAACGAGATATAGTTTGTCAAGATTGCTTTAGGTAATATTTACTAAGATATTACTGTTTAAAACATGTAATGGCAAATGGTAGGGTTGTGACGATAACCGCATTACCGCATCACCGCAGTAATGAGATGCCGACCGCGGTGTTAAAGTCATCACCGTCATCACTTCACTTGTTTTGCAAGGTATTTGCAGGAGGAATCTGTCTGCATTCCGCGGGACCCGACCAGATTTCTTGCGACGCGGGATTAAATTCCAGAATAAAACACGGTAGCAGTCGGTAACTCTGGTGTAATTTGAACGGGAGTGGGCGGTCTAACAATATCCCGTTCCCGACGTCCAGAACAGCATATCTGCGCTTTACTCACTCTATCGCTCATGCGCTGCATGCACGGACCAGTGCTTTCTGTGTCATGTATTTTATTGCGGGGTCTGTTCGCGCAGCATGTGCATAACGGCCCTCAGACAGAACCGACAGGTTGTGATGAGTGACAGAGCAGAATAAGGATGGCAAAGCAAAGTGTGGATGCGCTGTCCTTGAAGGACGTTCATCTTGGACTGGAAATGGTAAATTTACTGCTAAGAAACCCACGTCAGGCAAGTCTGACTCAGGACATTCTTCTCAGGGATGTTAAATTGTTCAGTTAAAAAGTGATTTAATTTCGCAATGTCAACAAGCCAACAGTTTTGTTCATATTTTGCTTAGAAATTTAAATGACAGATGTCGGGGTTTTTTTCTCTGCAACACTTTTCCTACTGTGTTGACAGCAAAATGTTAAACGAATTTTGTATTTTTACAAGACAAATAAAAATAACAAATAGGCTACAATATTTGTACAACCTATAGGTCTACATTATATATATATTTTTTTTCTCTGCTACACTTTTTCCTATTGTGTTGACAGCAAGATGTAAAACTAATTTGATTCTGGACAAGACGAATAAAATAAATAGCCTACAATAAAATAATTTTAGTGCAGACATTTTTATTTGTTATCTCTCTCTCTCTTTCAGTAAGTTAGTGGAAAATTAAATGTGAGATTCTGGAAACGAGATATATATTTAGCGGGAACGGTCGGGTTAGGAAGAAAATGATTCTAAGCGGACAGCGGGTGAACAAAGAGTGAATATATAGCAGGAGCGGGTGGGTGCGAATGCGGAATATAAACTCGCGAGAGCGGGACTAAAAAACAGTCTCACTTAAGCGGCCCAGTAGTTGTACAACAGCAGAACACTTGTACAGACAGGCTAGTCTGATGGTCCCTTTTTATATTGCACTTTGAAAAACCCAAATCAAAAAAAGCCTCTTTTATGTTGCACTTTAGAAAGGTTGTTATTATAAATGTAGCCTAATTAATGGTTAAATAATATTAATGACATCCTAATTTGCTGTTACAAACTGTGTGTTTCAACAAACAAATTTTTCAACAAGTTGAGTTTGGACGAGTGCGTTTATATCCACGGACTGCATGGGCGGCGCTAGGGAGGTGCTAGCAGGTGCTCCAGCACCCCCAAGAAAAACCAAATCACCCCCATAAAAATTGAAATAAAATAAAAACATTTGACTCATTACACATGCATAAATACTGCAATGCAATACAACATGATTTGCAGTCGCACGTAATGTCAATATTTTATTTTAAAAATGGATCGGTTCCTTGTGCCAAGTAGGCCTGCCCCTGACTAAAGATTGTTCTAGTCAACTAGTTGCACGTTTATATTAAATTGATTAGTATAATAACCTACTAAAACATCCGTCAAACGCACGCATAAAGCTTGCCGCAAAGCACCGTCTAAAGTGATGATTATGAATACATCGGGGGAAAAGAAGACATTTTAATTATTTATTAATAAGCTTTCTCAGGCTGGCCATCTCCACAGTGGACGTACCTTTAATAGAGAAATGCACCATAAGGACTACAAAATCAGAGAAGATTTTTTTTATTATTATTATTTTTAATTGGTTTTCAAGCTTTCTGCAGAATTATTTCTTATGTCTGTGAGCTGGTTCATTGTTGTGACACGCTCCATTCATGGAGACTGCATGAGACGACAGAAAACACATCCAAAAATGACGGGAGTATAAGCTCTTTCCGCAGGAAAAATAAATTAAAAAAATGATTGTGTGCGCACCCCCATGTCATACAGTAGGCTAAGCGCGAAACTCCCACATTCCTCATAAACATTTGATGTTGTGTTTTAGGCACTCAAACAGTCCAATACAATATAGTCAATCACATTTTTATATTGAAATAATGAATATTTCTGTGCCACCCCAGGCTGGTTGCTGGCCCCTCCCTGGCCACCCCTATAAAAACATCATGGCTCCGCCACTGCTCACTGACACTGAGAGAACAATTAATAATCCTTTCATCATTTTATTTGAGAAAACCACTGTCAAATACACTGACACTCAAAGCTCTTCACTACAACCTGTCAAAATAAAAGTCTGCTTTTTTAACTCGAAGAAATTGACAGAAATTACTACTGTACTATAATGTAGCCTACTTCTAAAATAATAATAATAATTTATAGAAACATTTAAGGAATATAATTTTCTCCTTATTTTTATTTAGTAAATCTCTGTTGTGCAGTCCTTTACGAAAGCATAAAAGGATAAAAGTTATTTTCATTTGATTACATTTTAAAACATTAATTAAATTGTTTAAGCTTTATGCATTAATTTCATTACCACCATTTTTGATATTATATTTGTATTATATCATAAAAGTACAGAACCCAGAAAAATTAAGTCAAACCAGAATTTATGAATTATGAATTATTAATGATGAATATAAGTTGTTAAACTAATATATAATCAATGATGAAATTTACTTGATTGTTTTTGATTAATGAAATTTGAATAAACACATGCTTCCAATCATTTGTTCAACCAAAAAAAAAAACTGTTTTCATTGTTTAATACCGTATACCTTGATACCGTGAAACCGTGATATTTTCTGAGACGATTATCATACCGTGAAAATCTCATACCGTTACAACCCTAAACTCAATATCTCTCAAGTGTAACCCATTGTAGAATCGCTGCTGTCTCTTTATGAATGAATGGAATATTCATGCCAGACAATTCGGAGTAATAAACAGCAGTGGACGCTCGGACTAGGGTTGTCCTGGGATTTTACTATAGTGCTATAGGCTACATGCTGTGTATAGTGAGAGAGGCGGGCAAAGGTAACCTGATGTAACTTCACTTTTTTTTCCTTTTAGCTTCTCCCAACCGCCTTTATCTTCATGTTTTTTGCTTGCCATCACAAGCCCTCTCTCTTTCACGTCAGTTTCAGTTTATTATAAGCAAAAATAGATTGCATTAGCACCCCCTTTTGTCTGCTATCAGCTTCACTTAAAGATCACATTGTAAGGACAGCATGATAATGCAGGTTTGCATTGCGCAATCAGGAATATCAGGCCCTTCCTAACGGAGCATGCTGCACAACCTCTTGTCCAGGCTAGGGATGTTCATATTAACCGTTTAACCGTTAAACGCAAGTAAGAATTTTTGACCGATTAATACTATCAGTTAAACTGTTTAAAAGGTATTTTTTTATTATTATTTTTTCAGTTTTTTTCCAAGTACATTTACATTTACATTTAGTCATTTGGCAGACGCTTTTATCCAAAGCGACTTACAATTGGGGAATACATAAAGCGATTCATCTTGAAGAGGCAATCAGACAGAGGAAGTGCTCGTAACACCAAGTCTCAGTCATTGTTCAAATAAGTACGGGCTAGCAAGGGAAGGAGAGAAAGATAAAGGGAATGTTTTTTTTTGTTTGTTTTTTTTAAGAACAAGTTTAGGATGAAGTCAAGTAGTGCCGAAAGAGATGAGTTTTCAGTTGTTGCTTGAAGATTGACAGGGATCCAGCATTCCGGATAGGGGTGGGAAGATTATTCCACCATCCAGGAATGGTGAACGAGAATGTTCTGGAGAGTGATTTTGAGCCTCTCTGTGATGGTACCACAAGGCGTCGCTCACTAGCAGATCTCAGACTTCTGGAGGGGATGTAGATTCATAATAGTGAGCGGAAGTAGGAGGGTGCTGAGCCTGTGGTCGTTCTGTATGCAAGCATCAGTGTCTTGAACTTGATGCGAGCTGCCACTGGTAGCCAGTGCAATGAGATGAAGAGAGGTGCAACATGGGTTCTTTTGGGCTCATTGAAGACCAGTCATGCCGCTGCATTCTGAATCATTTGTAGAGGTTTGATTGTGTTTGATGGAAGACCAGCCAGAAGAGCATTGCAGTAGTCCAGCCTAGAAACGACAAGGGCCTGGACAAGAAGTTGTGCAGCATGCTCTGTCAGGAAGGGCCTGATTTTCCTGATGTTGTGTAGCGCAAACCTGCAAGATCGAGCAGTCTTTGCAATGTGCTCTTTGAAGGTCAGCTGGTCATCAAAGATTACACCAAGATTTCTGACCGAAGTTGATGGGGTAATTATTGATGTGCCTAACTGAATCGAGAAGTCATGCTGTAGAGTCGGAGTGGCAGGGATGACAAGAAGCTCAGTCTTTGCCAGGTTGAGCTGTAGGTGATGTTCTTTCATCCATGCCGAGATATCCGCCAGGCAGCCTGAGATCCGTGCAGCTACCGTTGGATCATCTGGTTGAAAAGAGAGATAGAGCTGTGTGTCATCAGCGTAGCAATGGTAGGAGAAGCCATGTGCCTGTATGATGGGTCCCAGTGATGTAGTGAATGTGGAGAAGAGGAGGGGTCCAAGAACCGATCCCTTAGGAACCCCAGTGACCAGTTGATGTGCTTTGGATACGTCCCCTCCCCAGGCCACCCTGAAAGACCTACCGGTGAGATAGGATTCAAACCAGCGAAGTGGAATCCCAGTGATGCCCAGCGATGAGAGGGTGGACAGGAGGATCTGATGATTGACAGTGTCAAAAGCAGCAGAAAGATCCAGCAGAATGAGGACTGATGATTTGGAATCGGCCTTTGCGACTCGCAGGGCTTCAGTGACTGAGAGTGGCGCAGTCGCTGTTGAATGGCCACTCCTGAAACCTGACTGTTTAGCATCCAGTTTGTTGTACTGTGAAAGAAACAGTGAGAGCTGGTTGAAGACAACTCGTTCGAGTGTTTTCGCTACGAATGGAAGGAGAGAGACAGGTCTGTAGTTTTCTAAAAGAGAAGTGTTTAATGTAGGTTTTTTGAGCAGTGGGGTTACCTGGGCCTGCTTGAACGCTGTGGGGAAGATGCCAGTGTGGAGAGATGTGTTGATAATGTGTGTGAGTGCCGGTAAGAGTGTGGGAGAGATTGCTTGGAGAAGGTGAGAGGGGATTGGGTCAAGCGGACATGTTGTAGGATGGCTGGAGAGGAGAAGTTTGGATACTTCCGCCTCGGTGAGGGGACAGAAGGAGAAGATGGGAGTTTGAGCAGTGGATGTGGTTGGTTGGAGGTCCTGTGTGTGTGGAGGTGAGAACTGGTTACTGAGTATTATTTATTTATTTTAAGTTTGCTGCATAAATATTGCTACACATTTTTAACTCACGGGGCATCGACACCTGCAACCACACGTGCCTACAGATTTCACTGAGCAAGCAAAATGAAGCGAGCGAAAAGAAGTACTGTGTGGGACCATTTCGAAAGAAAGGCAGACGAAGTGACTTGCAAAATATGCTACGCGGTATTAAAATACAGCAGCAGTACAATGCAATATGACTTGCGAAGCAAACACCCACAGTCATCGTGTGATGAAGGATAGCAAACTTTGCCCTCAATTTTGTCAGGGAGAAGATGTGATGCATGGCACGGAGAATTTGTTCAATGGTTGCAAAAGACATTTTGCCCATCGGTGTCATCTGTGGTGAAGGCCTTCAAGAGCTACTGGGCTATACAGGTACATCTCAAAAAATTAGAATATCGTGAAAAACTGCATTTTTTTGTAACTTATTTCAAAAAGTTAAACTTTCATATATATTTTAGATTCATTACATGTAAAGTAAGACATTTCAAAAGTTTTTTTGTTTTAATTTTGATGATTAGAGCTTACAGCTCATGAAAGTCAAAAGAGCAGCTGGCGGCGATGGAGAAGACAAAGAGCGCATCCTGTTTGTTTTCTTTTTTTTTTCCAAAACCACAAAGTTTTGTTGTATTCGTGAGTGTACACAAAAAAATAGACACTTCAAAGTTTCAATTGATGTATAACACTTATCTGTACGACCAAAATCGACGGAGTATTTTTAATGTCTTTTGCACTGGTCTTAAAAAAAACGAGTTGGTATCGCCGGCGATACAGCCGTCCCCTTAGGGTTAAAGTATGTTCATTTATGCACTCAATACTTGGTCGGGGCTACTTTAGCACAAACTCCAGCATCAGTGAGGAATGGCATGGAAGCGATCAGCCTGTGGCACTGCTGAGGCACTATTGAGCCTTCAGCTCGTCTGGATTGTTGGATCCACTGTTTCTCATCTTTCTCTTGAAAATATCCCATAGATTCCATATGGGGTTCAGGTCAGGCATGTTGGCTGGCCAATCAAGCACCGTAATATCATGGTCAGCAAAGCACTTGGAAGTGGTTTTGGCAGTGTGGGCAGGTGCTAAAGTCCTGCTGGAAAAGCAAATCAGCATCTCCATAAAGCTTGTCAGCAGATGGAAGCATAAAGTGCTCCAAAATCTCCTGGTAGACGGCTGCATTGACTCTGGACTTAATAAAACACAATGGACCAACACCAGCAGACGTCACGGCACCCCAAATCATCACTGACTTCATAAACTTTACACTGGACTTCAAGCAGCTTGGATTCTGTGCCTCTCCAGTCTTCCTCCAGACTCCAGACATTGATTTCCAAATGAAATGCAAAATTTACTTTCATCTGAAAAGAGGACTTTGGACCACTGAGCAACAGTCCAGTTCTTTTTCTCCACAGCCCAGGTAAGATGCTTCTGACGTTGTCTCTGGTTCAGAAGTGGCTTGGTAGCCCTTTTCCTGAAGACGTCTGAGCGTGGTGACTCTTGATGCACTGACTCCAGCTTCAGTCCACTCCTTGTGAAGCTCTCCCAAGTGTTTGAATCAGCTTTGCTTGACAGTATTCTCAAGCTTGCGGTCATCCCTGTTGCTTGTGCACCTTTTCCTACCCAATTTCTTCCTTCCAGTCAACTTTGCATTTAATATGCTTTGATACAGCACTCCGGAACAGCCACCCCTTTCAGTAATGACCATCTGTGACTTACCCTCTTTGTGGAGGGTGTCAATGATTGTCTTCTGGACCATTTCCAAGTCAGCAGTCTTCTCTATTATTGTGGTTTCAAAGAACAAGAGATACCCGGAATTTATACTGTAGAGATGGTCGTTTAATGAAACTCAAATATAAATATTCTAATATATTGAGTAGGGCTGTCAATCGATTAAAAAATGTAATCGCGATTAATCTCATGATTGTCATGAGCTAACTCGCGATTAATCACAATTAATCGCACATTTTTATTTCTTCTAAATGTACCTTAAATTAATAAACATGGACATGGACAAATATGGATGCTTTATGCAAATGTATGTTTATTATTATTGAAACCATAGTCAACATAAAGCAAAGAGTATGTTTCAAAGGTCATAGATGTTTTTCAAAGAACTTGTTCATGTCTATTAGACACATGAAAAAAGAAATACCAGGTTCCCATTACTTCTCTTTCTTTGCACTGAGCAATATACTGACACAAACCTGTTTACATTTTTGCACACAGGGCAGCTCTTCTTCTGAACATGCAAAATGTACATTTATTATTTATTATTACATTTGTTTCCCTTTCTGTGCCCACATACTGTATTTTGATTAAGCTAAATTCTCAATAAAATACACATACTGATAAAAAATGCATAACCTGAATGCACTGTAAGTCGCTTTGGATAAAAGCTGCTAAATGCAAATGCAGTAAAGCTGTTTTCATTGGTATATTTTACTGTTTCTGTTGTCAGACAACGGAATGAATATGAAATAGTGACTGAAACGCGACCCATTAAGACATAACCAGCTCTCCCGTCCAAGATGTTAATCTGCACAAAAAATCCTGATAATCGCACCGTCGTCTGATGAAATCAAATACACATAAGATAAAGATAATAGCTGTGCTGTGATTTCGGCTATACTTGCATGTAAAATTAGAAAAGCAACATAGTATCTGTGTTTAACTGAAAGCGCTGGTCCTCTCCGCCGCGCGCTGAACAGAGCAGACGCAGAGAGAGAGAGAGAGAGAGAGAGAGAGAGAGGGTGTGCGCGCGCTGAACAGAGCAGACGCAGAGAGAGAGAGAGAGAGAGAGAGGTGCGCACGCTGAACAGAGCAGACGCACAGAGAGAGAGAGAGAGAGAGAGAGAGAGGTGCGCGCGCTGAACAGAGCAGACGCACAGAGAGAGAGAGAGAGAGAGAGAGAGAGAGGTGCGCGCGCTGAACAGAGCAGACGCACAGAGAGAGAGAGAGAGAGAGAGTGCGCGCGCTGAACAGAGCAGACGCAGAGAGAGAGAGAGAGAGAGAGAGGGGTGTGCGCGCGCTGAACAGAGCAGATGCAGAGAGAGAGAGAGAGAGAGAGAGAGAGGTGCGCACGCTGAACAGAGCAGACGCACAGACCGAGAGAGAGAGAGGTGCGCGCGCTGAACAGAGCAGACGCACAGAGAGAGAGAGATGTATGTATGTATGTTTTTGTCATGCCAATAAAGCTTTCTGAATTGAATTGAATTGAGAGAGAGAGGTGTGTGCGCGCGCTGGGAGAGCAAGACCTCGCGCTCGCGCGGCATACCGGCGATTCTCAGAAACTAGGTCTGGGCGCTTTATTGAAGGGAAAAAAGTCGCTAAAGGGGTCTGCAATGTTGCTAAGTTGGCAACACTGTGCATCTCCATTTCTCCAACTACGGGTTGGCCCACGCGTCAAACAGAAAATACGCGCTGCGTTAATCGCGCGTTAAAAAAATGAGTGCCGTTAAAATGAATTTGCGTTAACGCGTTAACTTTGACAGCACTAATATTGAGATACTGATTTTTGACTTTCATGAGCTGTAAGCTCTAATCATCAAAATTAAAGCAAAAAAACTTTTGAAATGTCTTACTTTACATGTTATGAATGTAAAATATATATGAAAGTTTCACTTTTTGAAATAAGTTACAAAAAAATTAAGTTTTTCACGATATTCAAATTTTTTGAGATTTACCTGTATAGAGCCCAATTATGAAATCCCATCAAGATATACTATTACCCGTAGAATTGAAGCCTGTTTTGAGGAGAGAGAAAAAAATAACTTAAAACGCAACTCAGTAGCACAAAGTGTGTGGCCCTTACGACTGACTGCTGGACAGCACTCACAATGGAAAGCTATATAACAATAACGTGCCACTACATAGATGACAACTGGAAAGTTAATTCAGCTGTCCTATTAACACAGAGCATGCCAAGCAGACACACAGCTGAGAACCTCACTAGTTGATGCGGTGGAGACCTGGGGTCTAAATGGTCTACATTTATTTAATGGGTCTAAATTTATTTAGTCTAAATGACTAAATGGGAAAGTGTGTGCATGTGTTCATGACAATGCACGCAACATCGTGGCTGCAAACTCTCCAGAACGGGTGCACTGGGACTCGGTTCCCTGTTTTTCGCATACACTACAGCTCGCTGTAAATTATGGATTTAAAGTGTTTGTGCATCGGGTTATCGATGCAGCTGGGCGGCTTGTCAGGCACTTTAACCACTGCACCCCTGCTTGCAAAGCACTGGAAGCAAAACAAGAACAAATGAAACTTCCGAAACACCAGCTAATTCAATCATGTAAAACAAGATGGAACTCGGTATGTGACATGTTCGGAAGACTTCTTGAACAAAGGTGGGCCGTTACAGCTGTTCTGTCTGACCGAACGGTAACAAAGCTCCAAGATGCCAGAACCCTCGAGATGCGAGACAAATACTGGCAGATAATGGCGGAGATTTCACCAGCGTTGGAATCTTTAAAATGTGCAACCACTATAATGTCAACAGAAAAGAACGTGTCAATTTCCAACATTTACCCCATCACCTTCAGCCTCCTGAACACACACCTGATGAGAGCCGAGGAGGACGGGCACAGAGTGACAGAGTTCAAAGCGGAAGTTCGGCAGTCTTTAAGTGACCGCATGGAGGTAGATATTGATATTATTATTATTATTATTATTATTATTATGAATTAATTAGGAGGATATTGTTCGCCACAGGTTGACACAGATGAGTTGGTGGCCAAACCAGCGCTGATTGCCTCAGTCCTGGACCCTCGCCATAAACATCTCAGTTTTTTCCCACAAGCGCAGAAAGAAGCCGCAAAAGCAAAACGTACTGAAATATGTGCTGCTTTGGAAATGGCCACTACGGGAGGAGATGAGAAATTGGTGTCTTGTGCTCAAGCTGGAGATACACAACCCAGCCAGAATAATGCCATGATGTTGCACCTGGGAGAAGACTACAGCACCCCTCAACAAGCCACTGATTATCCAGAAGCAGAGGTGGAAATATGAGAGACAATCTGCCCTCTTTGGATATTAATCTTCTTGACTGGTGGAAAGTAAATGAATGGTGCTTCCCGAGACTGGCCACTCTAGCGAGGCGTTATCTCTGCATTCCCGGGACTTCTGTGCCATCTGAGAGGGTCTTTTCTGCTGCGGGGCTAACTGTCAACAGGCTGCGCTCCAGACTATCCCCTCACCACGTAGACATGTTACTTTTTAAAATAAAAACTAAACAATTTGTGGACTGAGGTAGGCCTGCTATTTTAATTTGGCGAACTCAGTCTGACGAAAAAATCTGCAGTTTCTTCAAAGCTTCAGAAGGATTCACTGTTTTCTTTTTGTCGTGTTTAAGAGAAAAATATTTAGTGTAGGCCTATTTATTTTATTACTTTTTATTTATATTCTGTTTTTCTCTGTTGTCAGAAACGCATGAAACGCAGGTGCATGAAATTCTGACTATGTGTGAATTCAGGTTCTGTTGTTGATCTGTTCTGTATGCTGCTGTTTGCACATGTTAAAATAAACCTGTGAATTTTTTTTTGTAAATTTAATGCATCAGACACACATTAATTCTATTTTTATTCCATGCTAATTTAATATTCTAATCTGATCAGTTAACGGTTAATGTTCGAATAACGAGCGGCGGTTGTTGGTCGAGAAAATTAACCGAAATTAACATCCCTAGTCCAGGCCCTTGTCATTTCTAGACTGGACTACTGCAATGCTCTTCTAGCTGAACTTCCATCAAACACAATCAAACCTCTACAAATGATTCAGAATGCAGCGGCATGACTAGTCTTCAACGAGCCCACAAGGGCCCACGTCACACCTCTCTTTATCTCCCTGCACTGGCTACCGGTGGTGGCTCACATCAAATTCAAGGCATTGAAGATACAGAACAACCACATTCTCTGTGCCCTGCTACCTCTCTTTTATGAATGTTCATTCCATCTAAGAATCCTACAATTTATGAGCAAAAAAAAAAAAAAAAAAAAAAAAAAAACTTTCCAAAACATTTTCATTCACTGTTCCCTGATGGTAGAATGATCATCCTAACCTCATCCAGAATACCAAATTTTCAAGAAACACTTCATTCAAGAAAATCTTCTGTGAGCACTTAACTGTATCATTCTGACCTGGAAAAAAAATCCTTCTATGCTTTCACAATTTCTTATATTCCTCCTGTTTCTAGTTTGTACTATCCTTGACCATGTTTGAAACTTTGCATTATTAAAACTTCTTATGTTATTGCCTCCTTAAGATGAATCACTTGTTGAATTCCTAATTTTTAAGTTACTTTGGATAAAAGTGTCTAGTAACAGTAAATGTAAATTTAGTAAAGTAAATTTACTAAATTTAGTAACAGTAAATTTAAAGTCATTTTCAGCATATTCGGTATACAAATATAAGTGAATGTGAGCATATTTAAAAAATACAAATATTATTTGTAAATAGTTAAAATCCATTACTTTATGAATTCTAGTTTTTCTAATAAATTCTCTTTCATTTTCTTTATACATGTTGCATTTTCAAATCCAAGTGATTCAAACTCATACCACTTTTGTAAGATGGAGTTCATGTGCAGTGGAACAGCATTTACTGTGAACCCCAGGCGCTATTTGACACACAGGGCACCCTGTTCTAGCTTGTACTGTTCTAAACTTTGTCTGAAACTTTATATTACAAACACTTCTTGTGTTTATTTGCCTCTTTATGATGAATTACTTGTTGCATTTCTCATTTGTAAGTCACTTTGCAAATGTATGTAAAAATGTAAGACACCACATTCTGAACTGCTCATGTTTAAATGAACATAGTGCCACAGTTCACTCGTCAGACTGTATATTTATGTAATTACATTGCAAGCTTTACAATTTTAAAATCACACTAAGCCATACTGTATTCTTATAAACTGGTGACTGTCCAAGGCACTTCTGTTTTTACTTGCACTTGGTGCCTGGTGAGCAGCAGTCGTTCTAAATCCTGGCTTAAGGCCAAAGTATACTTCAGCCGCCCGTGTCCGCACACCGTCTGCATTACGTCATTTTCATCATCAAGAGGGCTCGCGGACAGCCGTGCACCCCGTCCGTGTGCAGACAATTTTTTGAGACCGCGCGGATGGTGCGTGTACTACAGCGCATGCACGAGGTGAATGTTGAGACAGAGCGCAAGTCAAGTAGGTGGTACTGCGCAGTGGTGGACAAAGTACACAGATCAAGTACTTGAGTAAAAGTACAGATACGTATAATAAAATATTACTCCAGTAAAAGTACTGCTTTTTCAATTTTACTCGAGTGAAAGTACAAAACTACTGATTTTTTTATGTACTTAAGTAAAAAAGTACTGATAGGTAGATTTATTTAGCAATTTTAAATAGACTACTTTATTTAATTTTATATTAGCACATATTTTTATAATACTACATCCCAAAATACCTGGGATTTTCCCAAAATAACCACTATATGGAGTCAAGATATATATTTGTTGTTGATATGCTGACGAGATATGCTGAGAGTGATGTAGTAATGTTCACTGTTAAGCTTACACTGTGATGTAACTGAGAGAAAACAGATTTGACCATCTAATTTTCACCAGTAAAAAAAAAAGTGTTTTAAAACTTGTTGTTTTGCAGAATGTCAGTTATATATGACATTAGAATTAGGACTGAAGTTAGGAAGAACATTTTAAGGAAAATATAATTATATTTTCAAAGTGATTTTTTTCTTCACAAACCTTGTCTGTGGTGTAAAAACACCCCTGGCCAAATGCCCCCAGAGGGCATCACTTCCCACTTTGATAATTACTGTAGTTACCATGTTATGAACATCACATCCTTTCTTTTTACCTCAGATGTAATCTATCCAGGTGGTTGAATAAAAATATGGACTTTATATCTAAAAATTTTCTCAACTTAACACCAGCAAGCTTGTTAGCTGGACAGTTAGCATCCGCTAACAATATTTACTTATTTTCAGTATGGTTATGAATAAACATATCTGTCTACTCGGCCAGTTGATCTAAACAATATAAAAATTTATACTGTTGATAAACAATATAAAAACAGACGTCACATAGGGCTAAATGCGTAGCATTTTAATAAAACTGCTAACGTTACAGCAGCGGGGAATATGAACGTGCATGAGTTATTTTATTTAATCTGTTATTTTTTTACCTAAAACATAACGTTAGAGACAGTGACATTGATCTGTCTGCATTCAAGCATTTCAGTGAGCTTAAATAGATCACCCTTTACAGCAGATTTAGTTCACAAACAACTGATAGTTTTGACCTAAATATGATTTTCAGTTACAATAATTAATCCTAAAATTCGACATTAGTAACTTACTTTTCGCAGCATCAGTTGCGCGTGCGCGCTCTCACAAGATCTCCCGGTTCTTTACTTGTGAGTTCAGTTCACTGGAGACTCGCTCTAAACGGATCATTTGAATCAGTGAGTTTTCAACTCGAGAACAGCTGCAATCGGATCATTCCAATTCGTGAATTAATCTTTTGTTGCGATTTGCGAACCAATTTAACAGGTTCATTGAGAAGAATCAGTTTGTTCATGAATCAGACACCGCTTCTGCGTCTCGGAGCACGTGATGTATTAGTATTAGTATTAGTAAAACTTTATTGTCCACCTAAGTGGAAAATTGTCTTTGGCTCACCAACACAGCAGAACAACAACATACATATAAAATCACAATAACTAGTCACGTACACGCATAACACAAAAAAAAAAAAAAAAAAAAAATACAGTTCAAGCCTTACACACTGCTCAATTAAAAGTTGCTGAATTAATGATTCTAATTGCATTGGGGATGAAAGACCTCTTAAACACATTTTTTTTTGCTAGAGGAACTCTATAACGTCTACCGGACTTCAAGAGCTCAAACTGACTGAAAAGAGGATGAGAGCCATCTGCAAGAATAACTCTCGTCTTCTTCTTTGTCCTTTCCACATAGAGTTGTGTTAATTGATTCTGAGGCCTGCCAATTATTTTATTTGCTGAGGATACAATTCTAGAAAGTTTGTTCTTGAGTCTACAATTTAGATGTTCATACCAGACAGGAAGGTGAAAGGTTAAAACACTTTCAACAATGGATTTATACACAAGTTCCAAAATGTGCTTACTAACACCAAGGCCACTAAGCTGTCTGAAAAGAAAAAGTCGCTGAGAGCATCTTTTAAAAATGTACTCTGAATTATCAGCAAAGCTCAACTGAGAATCCAAAATTGATCCAAGATACTTAAAATGTTCCACAATTTCAACTTGTTGACTCTCAAGTGAAATCGGCTTACATATCACATCTCGTTTTGTACACATAATTAATTCTTTGGTCTTGGCAACATTAATTTCTAATTGGCTAGAACAACACCAAGTTTCAAGAGCCTTAGTGTGGGTCAGGTAGGCCAGATCATATGTCTGATTTGTTTTGTCCAACAGGCCAACCAGGGCCATATCATCAGCATATTTGAATAATCTGAAATTTTCCTCATTAATTGTAAATTCATTAGTAAAAATAGAAAACAGCACAGGGGAGAGAACACAACCTTGTGGACAACCATTGCTCACAGTGAGCACATCAGACATCACCCCTCTAACACAGACTCTTTGTGGACGACAAGATAAAAAATTTCTGATCCAAAGGACAAGCCCTTGATTAATATTAAGATCCACTAGCCTTTTTAAAAGAAGATGTGTCTTCATTGAATTAAAAGCTGAACTAAAATCTACGAATAAAATCCTAGCATATCCTTTAGGATTTGTAAGATGTTTAGTAACTGTATTAAGAAGAGTCAGTACAGCATCATCTGTGCCTCTATTACTCTTATATGCAAACTGAAGTGGATCTAGCTTAGAGGCCACACATGAAGTTAAATAACTAGCTAAAACTCGCTCCATAGTTTTACATAGTATAGAAGTTATTGCAATAGGCCGGTAATCATTTGGCATACTTGCACCTGGCTTTTTTGCCACAGGTTGAATCACTGAATATTTCCATAGTTTTGGCACTGCACTTTTATCCAAAAGAAATTGAAATAGCCTTGTAAAAACTCCCTTTAATTGAGGAGCACAGTCTTTAAGAAGACGGGCTTTAAGGCCATCCGGACCAGTGGTTTTATTCGACTTTAGTTTCCTAAGACTTGCCATAACATCTGTCTCCTTAATAACTATAGATTCCTCTACACTAAGATTGTTACATATCTCATCACATTCTGTTTTACCTTCCACTGTATCGAATCTACAATAAAAAATATTCAAATCATTAATAAAAGTTTGACAATTTCTGACCGAACTATTATCTTTTTTATTTGACCTGCCCATTAGTGTATTTAGTCCCGCCCAGGCCTGTCTAACATTACCTGTTAAAAAATTACCCTCAATTTTCGTTTTAAAATCAAATTTTGCTTTGAGAATTTCCCCCCTCAACTGTCTCCTTTTCACACACAGTAGTTCTGTATTTCCAGAGCAAAAAGCAACCTTCCTTTCATTAAGACACATTTTTAGCTGTCTAGATACCCAAGGCTTGTTATTGGGAAAAAATTTCACAGCTTTAGTTTCAGATACAGAATCTTCACAAAATTTAATATATGACGTAATAGTGTCTGTGAGTTCATCGGCATCCTGACATGACTGAAAAAAAATGTCCCAATTAGTCTCTTCAAAACAATCCTTTAGTCGCTCTTTGCACCTGTCAGACCACACATGTATCTGCTTAATAACAGGCTTCACTGTCTTCACAGCAGCCCTATACTTAGGCAGAAGATGAATTACATTGTGGTCAGATTTCCCGAGGGGAGGTCTGCAAATCGCTTTATAAGCATTGGTGATATTTCCATAGCAGCGATCAATAGTTCGATTTAAACGGGTAGGACAGTCCACATACTGTTGAAGTGTAGGCAGGTATTCAGATAAGTCACAAGAATTAAAATCCCCAAGAATTAAAACAGGTTGATCTGCGGATCGGGCAAGCGCATCGTTAAAACTTTCAGCTATTCTCTCCCCTGCAGCATCAACATTCGGTCCGGGTACATAAGTGAATATGACAGTGATCTGGCCAAACTCCCTCGGGAGATAAAATGGTCTAAAAGAGATCGTTAGAATCTCAAACTCCGGCGTGCATACTTTTTCCCTTACACAGTACTGTGTGGCCCAGCTGTTAACGACAAACACGCACAGCCCACCTCCTATAGATTTAAATGAGCTGCGCTCGTCTCTGTCCGCCCGTACCGTTGTATACCCTGTTAAACACGGGGTTGTATGATGATCTTTAAGCCAGGTTTCCGTGAGGCAAACAAGATTGCTTTGTCTAAATTCACGGTCATATCCAGCTCTTAGCTTAAGTTCATCAAGTTTATTGCTTACCGAACGCACATTTGACAGGGTGATGACGGGCAAGGGAAATCTGCTCCGACGTTTCCAGAGTCGATGTCTTACACCTCCTCTTGAACCACGCTTTTTCCGCTCTTTCTTTCGTCTCTCCGGACATCTGTCACGCCGCCTTATAGCAGAACAATCCTCTGGAAGATTTATAGATGAGGACCCGGCAGCAGTACGAAGAGACAACAAATCTTCACGTGTGTAAATGAGAGCGTACTTTTGGTTTGGCCAGCAATAATGCCCAGGTGCAAGTGCCGTGAAGCAAAGTAATATCCATAATAATGCAAATTTCATAACGACAATAAATAAGTTTAAATAAATAAGACTTTAAATCACAAACAAACGAAACACACGAGGTGAGCACAGGGTCAGCAGCAGAGCCGCGCCCCCGGAAGATTATTACTCCTTATTATAAGGAGTAACGATATGTTTTATGAAATGTAGTGAAGTAAAAAGTACGATCTTATGCTTTGGAATGTAGTGAAGTAAAAGTAAAAGTTACTCAAAATAAAACTACTCCAGTAAAGAACAGATACTTTAAAAATTTACTTAAGTACAGTAACGAAGAAGTTTTACTTCGTTACTGACCACCACTGGTGCTGCGCATGTGTCGAGCTCGTCCGTCCGCACTCATCTGCCGTTGAGTATACTTTGAAAGCTGTGCGGACGCGGCTGTGCATGAGACGGAATGGAACGCGGAAAGTGAAGTATACCCGGGCCTTTAGATGCTATTGTCATCGCGCACACAGCCACTAGATGGTGCTGCTAGCTTGTGCAGTTCTGTTGAGAGCAATTTATGCATGAAATATATGTATTTTAAAATGAAAAAAATTTTCATCGCAATATTTCAACATTTGTTTTCTTCTCAGATATACTGTACACAATCCACCTGAGTCATTTTTCACAGGTTGAAAAATCTGTTTAACAGGCATCTGTAAAACTGAAAAATGATATGCCTGCAAAAAAATGATATGCCTGTAAATCTGTCTGTGTCTGTGTCTCTGTGTGTGTGTTTTGTCTTGTTCTGGCATTCCAGATGCCACCTTTGTTGGACAAAATTTAAAAGTCTTTCATTATGATAGCATTTTGTTAATTATTTTATGGTAAACAATTTACTTCAGTATCTCCAGCTGACAGTTTGGACTCTTCAGTCCATCAGAAAGCAGCTTCACTCCTGAATCCTGCAGGTCATTGTTACTCAGGTCCAGCTCTCTCAGAAGAGAGTTTGATGACAGAGCTGATGACAAGCTCTCACAAGACCGAGCAGTGAGATTACAGCACTGTAACCTGTGTAGAGAAAAAAGTAACAGCAATATAATATCTCTATTTATTTGGTAATGGTTTATAATCTGAAACACAGAGAAAGGGAACTTTATAATGTGAATTCACACAAGAGCAGTAAATTACTGTGGTGTGAGCATCATTCTGCTATACATTCACAGTCATTTGTAAGAAAATGACCCAGCATGCATTGATTTCACAGCAAATTTCTGAATACAGTAACATATTGTAAAATAATACTCTTTTAATCCTATAAATTCCTGCCAATTGTGTATTATATATGATATATTCAGTGATTATTGAATT
Organism: Schizothorax lantsangensis; assembly: GCA_027422415.1. NCBI lineage: Eukaryota > Metazoa > Chordata > Actinopteri > Cypriniformes > Cyprinidae > Schizothorax > Schizothorax lantsangensis. Next base: position 246,086 of record CM049845.1, read on the forward strand.
TAAGAGAAATTGTTAGGCTTTAAAATAAAAGACTTCCTTTAGTTTACAGTATATATAATCACATTGACATTTATTCGTTTTTTTTAATAGTCTTGGCAAACAATTCACCTGTGTAAATTTAAGGCCCGATTATTAACAGTGTATGTAAAATGTTAATGCTCTTACAGTGCTCTTCTGGTGTTTTTGATGACTAGCAGCAGTCTCATCAGTGTTTCATCAGATCTTCTGTATTTCTGCAGTTCAAACTTCTCTTGAGTCTCTTCTGACATCTGGAGCACAAACACCAGACCCGACCACTGAGCAGAGGAGAGCTTCTGTGCTGAAAGATTTCCTGAGCTCAGATTCTTCTGGATTTCCTCAACAAAGTCATCTTTCAGTTCACTCAGACAGTGGAAGAGGTTGATGCTCCTCTCTACTGATTTTTCCTTCTGTATTTTCTTTTTGATGTAGTCAGCAGTGTCTTTGATGTTCTCTGATTTGAGCTCCAGTGAGGGCAGTAGTTCCTTCAGGTCACTCTGATTGGACTCCAGTGAGAGACCCAGCAGGAACCGGAGGAAAAGGTCCAGGTGTCCATTCTTGCTTTGTAAAGCCTTGTTGACTGCAGCTTTATGCAGCTGAAACAGTGGCTGTTTGAACAGTTTCCATGTTAGTTTTTCTCTCCAGGACTGAAGAATTGGAGCAAGGGCTTTCTTATCTTTGCTAATCAAACACACATAGAGAGCAGCAATGAATTCCTGAACGCTGAGATGTACAAAGCTGTAAACATTCCTTGCAGAAACAGCTTTTTCCTCCTGAAAGATCTCAGTGCATAACCCAGAGTACACTGACCCTTCACTGACATCTAGTCCACATTGCTGAAGATCTTTTTTGTAGAAAATCAGATTTCCTTCTTCCAGCTGTTGAAAGGCCAGTTTCCCAAGCTTCAGAATAATCTGTTCAAAAGACCAGGCTTTGCCTTTAAGTTTAGGATCCTCACTATATTTTCTTTCCATTTGTTGCATCTGTGAAAGTAAGAAGTTTATGTACATCCCTGTGAGAGTTGTGGGTGTTTTGTCATTGCTCTCTCGGGCCAGCAGAGGCTTAAGAACAGTGAGAGAGATCCAGCAGAAGACGGGGATGTGACACATGATGTACAGACTCCTGGATTTCCTGATGTGACACATGATGTTTTCAGCAACCTCAGGACTGTTTTTGATAAAGTACAGCTCTTTCTGCTCATCGTTGAATCCTCGCACCTCAGTCACCTGATCAATGTAGTTTCGGGGGATCAGACTGGCTGCTGCTGGTCTGGATGTGATCCAGATGAGAGCAGAGGGAACCAGATGTCTCTTGATCAGGTTTGTTATTATGTTATTCACTGTTGTTTTTTTGTTAATATCTGTAAAGCTGTGATCCTCTTTAAAGTTCAAAAGGAAACGACATTCATCCAGCCCATCAAAGATGAACATTACCTTACCATTACCTTCTGGAAGAGATGGAAGTTTATCAGAACCACTAAAGAAATATTCGTGAAGCAGTCCCATGAGACTGTACTCTTCTTTAATTAAATTCAGTCTACGGAATGGAAGTGGAAATAGGAAGACTATATCCTTGTTTTCTCTTCCTTCAGCCCAGTCAAGGATGAATTTATTGACAGAGACGGTCTTTCCCACCCCTGCGATTCCCATTGTCAGCACTCTTTCGTTTTGTCGACCCATATCTTGCACTTTGAACATATTGTTGCACTGGATTGGTGTTTCTGTGGTAGTAAAGTGTTTGTGACTCGATTCGATCTGTCTCACCTCGTGCTCATTCACTATTCCTCCAGTCTCATTCTCCACCACATATAAATCAGTGTAAATATCATTCAGGTGTTTCAGATGACCCTTCTGTGAATTACCAATCAATATCTGCTTGTAGTCTTGTTTTAATTTGTTCTTCAGTCTGAGGCTGGTTTCTGTGTAATCATAAAGAGAAGCTTTACTCTCCTCTGAAGTCAAACCTTTAAGGAAGATAAAAGAAAAAGAATAATTGAAGTGTTTTCAAGAAATTCACAATAAAACATGGAAATTCTAACCTGGTCTTTGATATTATTATAAAAACTAATGTGACGTGACAAAAACTAATCTTCTGTTATATTCAGATTTATCTCACATGTACATTATGCTGAAGCTGACTATAATGTGCAGTCATGAAAATGCATTGATTCATGCCGACTCAAAAGTACACCTTGTAGAATTGGGCAATTTGATCAAAATCTTATACCATAGTATGAATATTGTATGGCAAGCATAAATAATGATATACATCACAAAAGATAATTTCCTTGAAATAAGTTTTTTACAATATAAAAATATTTATAACAACATGATAAATCACACTTTAGCAGCTGTATTTTTAGCAGCTGTGTGCTGAAGAAAAGTGTTTTAGCGCCATGTCGCATTGATTTCATGTCGCATTTTTTTTGGTTGGTCAGTAAACGTGGATCGTAGCAGCTAACACATGGTGCGACGATCATGCTGTATTGTAGGCTATCTTTGGTCGCAAGACCGTTACAACAGCTGTCTTTTGAATCTCTCTCACTGTACGACACAGGACCACCGATTAGGAGCCACGATCACAGAAATCGCCACGATCGTTTCACGTAGGGCTGGGCAGTATATCGAGTTTGTACGATATATCAATATATTCTTTATAAGCGATACGATATAAGGCAATACCGTTTATATCGATATACAGTTTGAAACGAGCGCATCTGAAAAATATATCGGAGGACACAGACTGAGCTGCTGCGGAGAAAGTGCATAATACAATTTGTTCTAAACGTGACAAACTTTATATGAAGGTCTTTATAAAACACAAGATATAGAAGCCTATAGTTTAGTTTCAGTTTAAAACGGCTCTGACAGAAAGGCTGCGTGTGCCGCTGAGAGAGACTCACGCTGTTTAATGTGTTTGAGATGTGCTATTTTCCTAAATGCATAACTTACATTTCACAGGTATATGCGCCATCTGTAAATGTTAGAAAGGCATGGGAATATTTCCATTTTGCTGTCAGAAGTGCATGAGCTTCTGCTTTGAGATTCTCTGCTAAACTTCACAGACTTCATTGAACGCACGCCTCCGCACACCAAACAGACGCGCAATGTAATAGGAGCGCAATAATTCTGACTAAAATATACATTTTGCAGAAATATTTGTAGTTAATAAACAACAAATGTGACATATGTAGAATTTTAAACCTACAAGTAAGTGTATTTGTATGATAGCACTAACTGTAAAGTGACTGTAATGGGGTAATCAAAATAGCCTTTTTACTCAATTAGCCTATTCTGTGCTTTTTCATCATTTAAATTTTTAGTTTAGTAAATTTAACTTCTGCTTTAAAAGCATAATTTTAGTTTTTTAGATTGCAATGTTACAATGTTAGAATGTAATGAGATTTGAACCCTTTTTATAAGACATTATGATCCGCACTCACGAGAACAGTCTTCTTTTTTTGTTTTATTTAACACTCATCACAGATGGGAAAAAGACACAAACGTTTCGGCTCAAAGCCTTCCTCAGTGTGCAAAGCAATTCAATCCCTCCACCCACTTTTCAAATCACCAATTATGTCAACGTCATCACTAATTAGCCAATGTTGACTCACCAGAATCATTCAAACATTTCCTTTTAAATACTGGACAATTTTCATGTATATATATATATATATATATATATATATATATATATATATATATATATATATATACACACAACACAAAACATCACATCCACTAGTACATCACACAACACATCCGTGACTAAAGCAAGAATTATCTAGGATTACTCATTTATCACTATTATACAAACCAGTTTAAATAGGCAATCATCAATATATACTCCACCTATTAACTTTAATTTGTATAACAGTGGAAAATTCAATAATTAAAAACATCAGAAATACATCGTCATAAACAATCATTGTTTTCACACTTTAATAAATACTCAAGATTTATTATATAAAATATTAAAGTTGAATTCGACCAATTATAGTTCATTAACCCTAAAAGAGGCAACGTATCCTGGGGGATTCAAACATTTTAGAAGCTGTGGGGAGAACCAGTGAATGTGTAGGTCTTATTTCTTGGTTTCATTTTGAAAGGGTGTTTGTTGTGAATATTTAGATGAGGTGACTTTTGTTTCTACATTATTTTTTTCGCTCGCAGGAAGCATTTAAAACTGCATGGCCGCCTGTAGTGGGAAATCTACTCACCCTCCAATAAAAGTTGATCTAGTTCACAAATTTACACGTTGGAGGGGACTTACCTGTTTAAAAAGTTGTTATTCAGCATTAGCTTATTAGGTTTACATTGAAATTTTATGAATTAAATGCTTAATTTTTTTGTAATCAGTCTCTAAATGTTTGTATCTCAGGGGATATGTCGCTCCTTTAGGGGTATAAATCAAAATTTAAAACCATATATCAGTCCCTCCAGGATTTTGCGATTCTGCGATCGCTGAATTTATCGCAAAATCAAGCAAACGGTGCAATTTTCGCAACAGCTCGCACATTTTCATAATTGCCGCAGATTTTCCGCGGATTTTGGGCTTAGACGCGTCCCGTGACATTATCGCAATGCGCATTCAGTCAAAGAAAGGTTGTTTCTCAGTTTGAAAAATGAAATGAACAGCCTTGCATTCTCATCATGCCCGATTTACAAGAACTACATTGGACAAACGAACCGAAAGTGGAACGAATCTGCGCTACTCGTTTGGGTTACGCGGTGCAGACGTTAATCTGCTCGGTCCGGACACCGTTATACACAGCGCTGGGAGATACAGTGAAGAAAGTAGTCGAATTCGCCACAGAATCAATAACATCTCTGTCAAATCTTGTGAGAAGCATTCAAATTCGGTGCAGAATTCTATTAAAGCTACGGATATCAGAACAAACTCCACTGATGTGGAAACCAGGAAAAACATTGTTCAATAAACACAAATCTCCACCATTCACCATGGATTTAACATAACTACAGGAACAACTTGTGGCAGAAATGGTCTAATGTTTTTGAGTGTTTTTAAATGCTTCACACATCTTTTCCCAGCACTTCAAAGCTTTAAGTATTACCAAATTTGAAAGTTATTTATAATGTGATGACATTATTTGTTCATCCTTCATACAACCCAAAATCAGAAAAAGTTGAGACAGTATGGAAAACGCAAATGAAAAAAGAAAGTAGTGATTTCTAAATTTACTTTGACTTGTATTTCATTGCAGACAATATGAACACAAAATATTTCATGTTTTGTCTGGTCAACTTCATGTCATTTGTAAATATACATCCTTTCCTGTCATTCAGACCTGCAACACATTCCAAAAAAAGTTGGGACAGGAGCAATTTAGGGCTAGTAATGAGGTAAATTGGTTAAATAATGATGTGATTTGAAACAGTTGATTATTTTTTATTTTATTTTTTATTTTTTAGTAATTATGATTTGGTACAAAAGCAGCATCCAAGAAAGGTCTAGTCCTGTAGGAGCAAAGATGGGCCGAGGATCGCCAGTTTGCCAACAAATACGTGAGAAAATTATTGAAATGTTTAAAAACAATGTTCTAACTATAAAAGGTACAGCTGTTATAAAACCAGAGAGAAAGGCTGCATGACTATTATAGTATGTGAGAGAGTCAGTGGTAATATCATTGCATTCCTATAGGTCACTGTTAGAGGAGCTCAGCTTAGCCTGCCCTGAACCAGGTTAGCTTTCCAGCATAAGTAGCCACAGTGAATGAGGTTGATCTTTGTTAAATTTGCTTCATGGAACCAAATCATTTGACAGTGAGTCAGACTAACTGAAAAAGCCTGGTCTATTTGGTAAACTTGAAACAGGCCTCGAGTAGGGTTGGGTATCGTTTGAATTTTATCGATTCCGATTCTGCTTATCGATTTCGATTACAATGTGATTAAATAATGATATCAAACATTTATCCTGTGTCTCTTTTTTGCAAACCATTTATTGGAGCTGAATACCATGAACAAAAATCAACAGGCTACATAAAAACTGGACTCTTTAAGAGCTGTTTGTGTGCAAAATAGAACTGTTTGTGTGCAAAATAGATTCTGGATATACAGTGTATATATATATATATATATATATATATATATATATAAAAAAAGATTTTCTTTTTTCCCCAAAGGAAGTTGTGCTTCTCTCATGATTCTGAAGAAAAAAACGTTAGACAACTAAACAAAATCACATGTAATTTATGAATGAATGATTCAGTGACTCACTCAAGATGTACTTGGTTCATTACTGGATGAATCAGTGTTCTTGAACGAATCTCTTGTATGATTCAAACACAAATACATTTTAACAGCCCATTTTTGCCACCTACAGGCGTAACAATGTAATCGATAAATCTACATTTGAAGTGTCAAATTACTTTCAAAAGGTGATTTACTCTATTTTAATCGCTACCGTACATGTCAGAGTTTATATCTGAACTATAAAGGTTTATCCCAGTGCTTCTGTGATTTGAATGTTTGTAACACAGAAATAATGATCTGTGTGGTTAAAGACTGTGAGGCTGTCTCATTCCAGACAGATGACAGCTGCTCTCTTCAGGTCAGCAGCAGCGCGAACACAGATCTAAATGTTCAAATCACACTGATGTGATCGTATGCTGTACGTCAAAGGTTGAGGAATGAAACAGACGGATGTTTGTAAGTTAGGAATAGAATCACGTTGGTGTTTGAATCGTGTTCGCGATATTTAACGATCTATTAAATTAAAGTGCTTTGTCATGTTGGTGGTGACCCCTCTCTTGCAACATGTTTAGCTATCACAGATATTATACTTAACTTTTTTGGCTTCTGATCGCAACTGTAGCCAAACTTTGGAGCGCTTACTAGTGAGCAAGGTCCTGGCAGATCACTGTAGGTCTGGTCCTCACAGATGAAGAAAAAAAAAAAGCGCATAGGAATCGATAGGCGAAATAGAAATTTTAATTTGACAACAAGTATCCGATTCCTGACCTTAAGTATCCGATTCTGGAATCGGAATCGATTTTCGATTCCCAACCCTGGCCTCGAGGCGTTAGAAGTCAGACATAACATAAGTTAATTTATGATTTGCTGTCTGTCTGAACCAAAGAAATAAAAGCGATCATATTTTTTCCATTGCATCAAATCGCATTGAAATCGAATCGCACTGCATCGTAATAGGGGTGAATCGCATCGCATCGCTAGCTGCTTCATATGTATCTTCAATGTATCGTATCGTTGGCTAGATGCATATTGCATCGGCCTCAGTTATGGAGATGCACATCCATAGTTTTCAGTGAATTTATACCCCCAAAGGGACGACGTATCCTGGGGGATACAAACATGAGTCAAATTTGGAAAAAAATCATGAAATTGTATTATTTGAGTTCCAATAAGAAAAATATAAATAAATTAATTTTCTGATGTCTCTTTATGGTTTTGCCCTTTTTAGGGTTAAAGGAAAACAAAAAGTTCTAGTTCCTCATTCATGCCATTTGGCGTCAGTGATTTAAGTTTATGAATCCAAAATGCTTCCCGTTTCAAAAGTTCTTTATTTATATTACCTCCTCTACGTGACCCAAAAACCTCCTCTATTCCTATACATTCCAATTGCTTGATGTCGTGTCCCATTTCATTAAAATGTCTAGCTACTGAAGAGGTTATATCTTGTCGTCGTATACTAGATTTATGTTCATTAATTCGTCATTTCACCTGACGCGATGATTTTCCTATATATATCTTTTGACAGGGACATTTTAACATATAGATCACATTACGAGTTGAACAGGTAATACAAACATTTCCATGTTACTGGACTCATAAACTCTTTACACTTCACCAAATTCCGGCATGCGGCACAGTTTCTGCACGGGAAACAGCCTTGTAGGAGGTAAAATAAATAAAGAACTATTGAAACGGGAAGCATTTTGGATTCATAAACTTAAATCACTGACGCCAAATGGCATGAATGAGGAACTAGAACTTTCTGTTTTCCTTTAATGAACTATAATTGGTCGAATTCGTCTTTAATATTTTATATAATAAACCTTGAGTATTTACAGTGTGAAAACAATGATTGTTTATGACGATGTATTTCTGATGTTTTTAATTATTTAATTTTCCACTGTTATACAAATTAAAGTTAATAGGTGGCGTATTTATTGATGATTGTCTATTTAAACTGTAGGTTTGTATAATAGTGATAAATGAGTAATCCTAGATAATTCTTGCTTTAGTCACGGATGTGTTGTGTGATGTACTAGTGGATGTGATGGTTTGTGTTGTGTATATATACATGAAAATTGTCCAGTATTTAAAAGGAAATGTTTTAATGATTCTGGTGAGTCAACGTTGGCTAATTAGTGATGACGTTGACATAATTGGTGGAGGGATTGAATTGCTTTGCACAATGAGGAAGGCTTTGAGCCGAAACGTTTGTGTCTTTTCCCCATCTGTGATGAGTGTTAAATAAAACAAAAAAAGAAGACTGTTCTCGTGAGTGCGGATCATAATTTCTTATACTAAGTAACTTAACAGATTGACGCACCAAAATAAAAACATCAAGTAAAGGAAGAGCGTGGTGCAAACGACATTGTTGAATTTTAACCCTTTTCAACATAATATATGCCTCTGGTTACATTCACTTTATTTCTTTATTTGTATAATCCAAATAGAAAAGCATAGAAAATACAGAGATATATACCGTATACCACAAATCAGCCAAAAAATACAGAGATATGAATTTTTGCTCATATCGCCCAGTCCTAGTTTCTTGATGTCAATCGTTCGTCAGAGACAGCCGAAAATCGTGCAGTGTGTCTCGGGCTTAAAAATGACTTGTAAACTCAATCAGGTGTAGCTAATCACCTTCTCTTTTTGTGAACATTTTTTTTTTTTTTTTTTTTTTTTTTTTTTTTAAAAGGCAAACTCGGACAAAAAAAACATTCAGTGATACAAAAACTACACATCAAAAAGAAGAAACAAAATGACTCAAAACAAAAAACAAAAACAAACATGCACTGAGTACACCCCGTAGACATAAACTGCAATTTGGGAAAGGTGATACATGCACACAGAAGCGCCCCAAAGTGGGCAGACAAAGTCCATGCAGCAATTTCAAATGGATCATCCAATGATCTGGGCTCTTCGAGGATGATGTGATTGTCAGAAAACAAAGTTTGTAAGTCACCACTGATATCCTTAGACCAGATAGTTGTTATGGATTATGGTTTGTATGATTGTTCGAGGAGAAAAGAGTAAATAACTGAAGCAGAAACAACAGAATTATCAGTGGGGAGAATTACTTTTCACAAGGGATGTACAGGCAATTCTGTCGGCATTATCACCATTTCTGTCTAAAATGGAAATATTTAAATTTCTTCAAACAGTTATCAAAAACACCTTTAGATTTATTGTCAGTTGCAGCAAAAGAGACCACCTCGTAATATTTATTATTGCACCTATGAATATCATCCTTCCACAAATGAGCTTCCTGGATCAAGGCGATGTCAAACTTTTTTCATCGCAATAGTTCTAAAAAACTTGTCCATTTATGGGGGCCATTTAAACCATTGACATTACAACTTATTATATTAATTTCAGTCATTACTATCAAACAAATAAGTGAACTGAACAAATGAGAGAAAGTTATACCACTGCAAATGAATTAACTCAAGTCTGCATTTAAAAACCCATTAACCCTCTGGGGTCTGAGGTGATTTTGGGGCCCTTGAGGTGTTTTGACATGCCCTGATATTTGTGCTTATTTCAGCTACTTATAACATACTATTGACCAACATGTATTTGTTTTTGTATTCAGCACAAACTCTGCTACAATAATATGTGACCAAGATGGATGTACATGTTTGCATTTTTTTAGAAAAAAAATATTATGCGTGGTTAGTAAGTTTTGGGGGCAAAAATGTAGCTGAAATAAGGCCATAAAAAACACTAAATAGTCCTGAATAAGACTTTAGAGTAATCAGTCTTGTCGGATAGAATATTTACTTCACAATTATGTGAAAATCATTCTGCTTTACTCATTCACAGAAAACAATATATTGATTTAAATTTTTAAGACATGTTTTGTGATTGAAAGCCTATATGCGAGGGAGTGGCAATGGCCTTGTATATTAAGTGATTCTCACCTGAAACACAAAGGGCCCTCCCCTAAAGGCTGCTAATGGCCCATCAGTGTGACTGTGACTTTGAGGCAGGTAAGAGAGAATGTGAGGAGATTGAAAAAATGTAATTTTTTTATTATTTGTATTTTATTTACAAGACAGTATAATCAAAACATACATAATGAAGGTCAAAGACACATTATTGTGCACACTGATCTAACCACAGAGATGTGAACAGACTTTGAGTCATTCTGTTCAACAAGTGAAATAAATAAATCATACCTGATATTTGCATGTTATTTAAGTGTTTCCGCTTATTTCCATGGATTCAAGAAGAAAAAAACATAATCAGTAGTCAAGGATCTTGTTTTACCATATAATATCAGTGTAGTTGAACATCTGATGTTGGTACAGCACTCTCAGAGGAAAACAGTTTGAAGAAAGTCATCAGGATTCATCATCTGTGGTGCAGGTATCTGATTCAATAAAATACAAACAACCAAAAAAATAAATAAAGCATTTGTGAGCATGTTAATATCAGGAGCATCTTTTTATATACTGTATATATATATAGGTTTTATAGACTCACGCATGCTTTGTACTATCATAAACAAAAAAAGACATTTTATATCTGAGAAACTAATTATTATTGTTTAGCACGTTATTAAAATCTATTTTTGAACAGTAGGCTATTTATAATAAACATGTTCTAAACATACTTAGACTCATAGCATTCATCATGTTACAGTGTACACTCATATTACTTTTATTGTTTTATATAGAGCATGAAAACATCATCGCGGGTAAGAAATTTAAATACAATGAATTGCCCATCAATTTCTACTACAAAAGGATGTACTTTGTACTATTAAAAAAAAAGGATATTTTATATCTGAGAAACTAATTATTATTGTTTAGCACGCTATTAAATCTATCTTTGAACAGACTATTAATTATAAACATGGTCTAAACATTCTTAGATGGTAGCATTCATCATTTTGTCGTTTGGGAAAAACCCAAATAAACGTGTTTATGTCACAATAACACGTTAACTAATGCAAAAAAGAAACATTACTTACTCATTAGATCGATCTTCTCTTCTGGATGAACTCTTGCTCTTATTTTGAGGGAAATCCAGCCTTTATCAGCTCCTCTTCTTCCAGAAACGAACAGTATGATCTCCTCAGGCTTTGTTTGTTGTTGGGCGTCTCCTTGAGCACGTGGCTCATGTGGTTATTTACATATGAAATGCGCGTGCCGCGAGGGGGCGGGATCGCATTAGAAATAATGAGTTAGACTGGAAAGACTGAACATCGTGTTGGTTTCATACGGATTACTTCATCACAGAATGTTTGTTTTCGATAAGACTTACTTCATTTGAAAGTAGACACTTCCAGCTTTCTATAGATATAACTCCCATGTCTGTGTGTTGTGTTGTTGCTGAGTTACAGTTCATTTTAGTGACGTATTTCAAAGAGCAGTTCGCGAAGACAGAGAGCGCATCCTGTTGGTTTTCTTTTTTTTTTTTCAAAACCACAAAGTTTTGTTGTTATTGTGAGTGTACACAAAAAAAAATAGACACTTCAAAGTTTAAATTGATGTATAACACTTATCTGTATGACCAAAATCGACGGAGTATTTTTAGTGTCTTTTGCACTGGTCTTAAAAAAAACGAGTTGGTATCGCGGGCGATACAGCCGTCCCCTTAGGGTTTTAACATACAAAAAAAAATATCCACCCCATAAAACTTTTACAGATTGGGGTGAAAACCCCAGGCTGCCACCCTCCCCTGTCTTAGTCAGTGACATTAACATGACAGCCAGTACAATTCTTTAGAACACCGCCATTAGCCCTATTATAAGAGAACAGAATAACTTCAAATTCACACGAGTGATAAAGTGGGGTAAAAAAAAAGTATACTTTCCGTAACAAGGAATCAAACATAAATAATTGCATCATGTACATTGAAAATAGTACATTAGTGATACCAAGTTTCCTAGCTTACATAAAGAAACTGCCAGTAGACGATTGTCACATGAAGTTCTAGATCAGTAAATCAGAAGTCACTCGGTATTATCAAACCCTTATGCCACGTCCATGAGGAGAGGGAATGGAGCTCAGGAATTGACGCGCTTCGTCCGGTGAGTGCATTAGTTTGGTCTCGCCATGTTTCATGACGATCTTCAGCGTAGCTGGATACTGAAGAAAGGTCTGCAGACCTGCCTCTTTCAATTCCTTCCGTATTGCACTGCAGGAACTCCGCTTCTTTGCCATCACGGGAGAGAAGTCGGGGAAGAAGCTCAACATCGCACCGTCACCCGCTTTCACAGAACCGTGGCGTCTTGCTTCATTTAGAATCAAATTCCTGTCGTTGTAGCGTAACAGTTTGAAGAGAAACACTCGTGGTTTGGAGTGATCCATTGAAGCTCTGGAGTAAATTCGATGTGCACGTTCGATCTCGATATCTCTGCCCGCAAGTGATGGGATCCAGATCGGTAGTGGCCGTTTCAGAAAGCCGATAGGGTCATCCTTCTTGGCCCCTTCAGGTAGTCCCAGCAGGCGGAGATTACTGCACTGCTGCGGTCTTGTAAATCAGTCACCTGCAGCTCGATAGCATCCAGACGCCCAGTGTGTTCGTTGATCACTTTTTTCTGCTCTCTCTGTTCCCCGATTAAAGAGTCGACTTTAGAACATATATTCTTGATTGTAGTCACGTGAGAGGCAAATTCGGTGCACATTGCTGCTAATTTAGCCTTCAAAATGTCCTCAAACCACTTTATAGTGATCGCCATATTGTCTTCCTCCATGTCCGCTCGGCCCGCCACGGCCGCTGGTTTTGTTTTCTTAATTGGCGAGGATGACGTGAAAGATAAGCGAGTTTCCGACTGTGTGACATCTCTAGACCAACGACAAATGAAAAAACTACCCCAAATGTAAGAAAGGAAGACGAACAACAGTAAAAGACGGGTTATATACAAGGAGCTCAGCTAATGTGCGTCTTGGCTCATGAAAGCGTCACGTGATCCCTCCGCTAATCACCTTCTCAATGGCACACAAAGCCTTGACTTTCACCTGTGATCAGCTGTGGTCATTTTGATTAGCTCAGCATGAAAAGAGCTTTCCTGGAGCATTTCAGTCATGCAACTGAAGCAAACAATTAACTATAGGTGGCAAGGCACTGTCAAAAGTTGTGAACAGGCACAAGTCAGGAGATGAATAAAAAAAATAAAAAATAAACTAAGGCTTTGTCAATGCCTATATATATATATATATATATTGTGGCGGGAGGAAACGACAGACACAGTGGGCGTGGCGTCAGGCCTCGGAGAGGCTTTTATTCAACAGAAATAATAAAATAGTGTCCAAAGGGGATGAAGTGTCCAAAATAAACAGGGGATCTGGTGTCCTCGTCGTGCTGCGCGGGTTGTGAAGGAGGGGCAGTGTTCTGGAAGGAAGGGTCCAGGTAAGGGGCGGAGTCCGGCGGCCGCACGCGCTCCCCTCTCAGGTCCGGAGCGCGAGGGGCGGCAGCTTCTTCTAGCGGCTTCATCCTCCTTCGGCCCACGGCACCTCCGGGGATTATACGGCCCGGCATCCTGGCCCGTCAGCCGTGTCACGGGTGCGGCACTTGCTCCCTCAACGCTCCCTTCCTGGACCCACGAGGACACCAGCGTGCATGCACGGGGAAGAGACCGGTCTCCAGAGGAGAGGCGCACTCGGCATATAACAGCGGCGGTGATGAGGCTCCATTCACTTCAGGTGTGCCTCATCACACACCGCCAGACCTGGCTCAGCGCCCCTCCTCTCTCACACACCCACTCCCGTCGGGAGCCTGGTGAAGGGCGTCGATTAAGGGACGGGGAGATGCTGATAATTAGGGGGAGGCAGCCGACTCGTCACAATATATATATATATATATATATATATATAGGGTTATGTTTAATATTGCCTGCATAATTTCGTACATAAAGAAATACATATTTTGTGTTTGGTCAATTACCTGTGTCATCATTATACATACCCATATTAGATTTTAATATATTGCTTATCTTCTCTGAAAAGCCCATAAACATTACAGGTATCATTTTAAGTAACAATTAACTTTTAATTTACATATATCCTAAAAACTAATTCTGTGTGACTGATACGCTCCAAATCGGGTGATTTTGAGTTAGTGTTTTGGCTGTGAGTCAATGGTGCTCTCTGCCAGGAGGGAATAGTAAGATGGTGACTCGAACACTTCCAGTGGCTTCAAGTGCAGTTTAGAATGCAATGAGCAATCCAGTCAGTTTATAGATCAGTAGGCAGAAGGCATTTTTCTACATATGTATCAATTTTATTTAAAAACATCATTAACATTATAAGTGAATTATAATTTTATGACCCTTTTAAGACCTAATGCACCGATCTAAAATAATGACACGCATCTGATTTTCTCCCATCTGTTTCTGTTCATTTAAGACATAACTGACTTTATTATGATTTTAAACTGTGCTTATGTGAATACAGCACTCAGGTAGTGAATTAAGGATACATTTCTTGCAGATTTCAGAGCCAAATTGATGTGTGGAGTTTACATGTTTACCCCATTTCCAAGACCAAAATATGCCATTTAGGGCCAGATTTACTAAATAGGGCAAATTAGCGCGAGAGCGCAACTCCAAAACAGCGCCAATGTTTTCTCATTTACATATCGACCAACACAATCTACTAAGCCTGGCAGGAGGAGAAGAGGAGAATTTTCCGTCTGATTGGGAAACTCCTACAAATGCATTCAATAAGGACAGGTGCAAAAATAACTGTCCACACCTTTTCAACGCTAATTCTTCACTGTGCATCTTTAGTAAATCCTGACAGTACTGTTTTAATGCCAAAAGATGGTTTGCACTGGCACAAGCTGTTAGTAAATCTGGCCCTTATTCTAAATGAAATAGTCCAACATTTTACAAAATATTACTTTGTCATCACAATACAACTGAAGAGTTTAAACATTTAATAAGATATGTATTACTATCAGGGCCGGCGCAAGCTCTACTGCAGCTCTAGGCAAAACCCTGCCGTGCCACCCCCACTTCACTCTCACAATTACACAAGATTTTTAAGATGTATGTGAAAGACTGGAGAATTTGTTTATTGATACAACTGCATTAAAATAAAAGCAGACATGGGCATGTAAAAATAAAATAAAATAACCTCTAGTATAGCTGCAAACTTAAAGTTTTACAACCCCAAATCAGAAAAAGTTGGGACAGTATGGAAAACGCAAATAAAAAAAGAAAGTAGTGATTTCTAAATTTACTTTGACTTGTATTTCATTGCAGACAATATGAACACAAAATATTTCATGTTTTGTCTGGTCAACTTCATGTCATTTGTAAATATACATCCTTTCCTGTCATTCAGACCTGCAACACATTCCAAAAAAAGTTGGGACAGGAGCAATTTAGGGCTAGTAATGAGGTAAATTGGTTAAATAATAATGTGATTTGAAACAGCTGATGTCAACAGGTGATTGTAATTATGATTTGGTACAAAAGCAGCATCCAAGAAAGGTCTAGTCCTTTAGGAGCAAAGATGGGCCGAGGATCGCCAGTTTGCCAACAAATACGTGAGAAAATTATTGAAATGTTTAAAAACAATGTTCCTCAAAGAAAGATAGGAAGAGATTTGGATATTTCACCTTCAACAGTGCATAACATAATTAAAAGATTCAAGGAATCTGGAGGAATTTCAGTGCGTAAAGGACAAGGGCGCAAGCCTAAGCTGAACAACCGTGATCTCCGATCCCTCAGGCGGCACTGCATCAAGAATCGTCATTCATCTATAAGCGATATCACCACATGGGCTCAGGACTACTTTGGCAAACCTTTGTCAAGTACCACAATACGTAGTTACATCCACAAATGCCAGTTAAAACTGTACTGTGCCAAAAGGAAGCCCTATGTTAACAGTGTCCAGAAGCGCCGTTGACTTCTCTGGGCTCGGAGGCATCTGGGATGGACCATCACACAGTGGAAACGTGTACTGTGGTCAGATGAATCAGTATTTCAGGTATTTTTTGGGAGGAATGGACACCGTGTGCTCCGGACCAAAGAAGAAAAGGATCATCCAGACTGTTACCAGCAACAAGTCCAAAAGCCAGGGTCTGTCATGGTATGGGGTTGTGTCAGTGCCCTTGGCAAAGGTAACTTGCACTTCTGTGATGGCACCATTAATGCTGAAAAGTACATAGAGATTTTGGAGCACAATATGCTGCCTTCAAGAAGACATCTTTTCCAGGGACGTCCATGCATATTTCAACAAGACAATGCAAAACCACATTCTGCACACATTACAAAGTCCTGGCTGCGGAGGAAGAGGGTACGGGTACTTGACTGGCCTGCCTGCAGTCCCGACCTGTCTCCAATAGAGAATGTGTGGCGCATTTTGAAGCGCAAAATGCGACAACGAAGACCCCGTACTGTTGCCCACCTTAAGACTTGTTTGCAGGAAGAATGGGACAAAATTACACCTGAAACACTTCATCACTTGGTGTCTTCAGTCCCTAAACGTCTTTTTAAGTGTTGTGAAAAGGAATGGCAACATTACAAAGTGGTAAATGCTTTACTGTCCCAACTTTTTTTGGAATGTGTTGCAGGTCTGAATGACAGGAAAGGATGTATATTTACAAATGACATGAAGTTGACCAGACAAAACATGAAATATTTTGTGTTCATATTGTCTGCAATGAAATACAAGTCAAAGTAAATTTAGAAATCACTACTTTCTTTTTTAATTTGCGTTTTCCATACTGTCCCAACTTTTTCTGATTTGGGGTTGTATTTTAATATTGCTTTCAGTTTTCGCTATAAAATTCAGTTTCGTTTTTATTTGTTTCATTAATAATTTGGTTAATTTTAGTTTAGTTTTTATTTTGTGAACAGATTTCCAGCCTATTTAGTTTTTATACAGTTTAGTTTTGGCTTTAATTTTAGTAATTAACGTTTAGCAGAATTAACAAAACACTTCCAAAAGTCACTGTTATTTGTATAGCGCTTTTAACAATGCAAATTGTGTCAAAGCAGCTTAATATCAGCTTGATATAAAAAAATATTTTTCATTATCAACATGGATATTAAAATCACCCACAATTAGGACTCTATCTGCAGCCAGCACTAACTCTGATAGAAAATCAGTAAATTCTTTAATAAAGTCTGTATGGTGCCCTGGTGGCCTGTATACAGTAGCCAGTACAAACATCACGGGGGATTTATCATTAATACTTTTTTCTCTAGATAATTTTATATGAAGCACCATTACTTCAAAGGAGTTATACTTAAAGCCGGTCTTCTGAGAAATACTGAGAATATTGTTATAAATTGTAGCAACACCTCCCCCTTTACCTTTTGGACGCGGCTCATTTTTGTAACAGTGATCTTGTGGGGTAGACTTGTTTAAAATAATGTATTCATCTGGTTTTAGCCATGTTTCTGTCAAACAGAGCAAATCTAGGTTATGATCATTAATCAAATCATTTACAAAAAGTGCTTTTGTAGAAAGGGACCTGATATTCAGTAAGCCAAGTTTCATCAATTGTTTCTGTGTATTGTAAACATTTTTTATTTGTTGAACATCAAATAAATGGTTACTCATAAATAGTTTTTGACGTTTTCTGTATTTTCTAGTTCGGGGAACAGACACAGTCTCTATAGTGTGATATCTAGGTGAAGGAGTCTCTATGTGCTGAGAATTAACTGACTTCTGTGACGTGAGGCGGCTAGCAGACGGTCGGTTTAGCCAGTCTGTCTGCTTCCTGACCTGGGCTCCAGTTAGTCAAGTATGAACTCTAAGACTATGTGCCAAATTTCTAGAGAGAAGAGCGGCACCACCCCAGGAGGGATTAGTTAATTTAGATTTAGAATAACTAAGGGGTAATAACTTGTTGATATGAGTGCAATATTTCCAAACAAATGCCCAAAAGATTAACTAAAATATCTGTACTTTTTTCCACCCTGACTGTGCCAGCTGCCTAGTTGCCTACATGCACGAGCCAGCCCTGATTACTATATATGCATTTATATATCAGCCTACTTGAAATCTTTCACATTTTTTTTCTTCTGATCAGTTGAACAGTGTCAGGAGTTCAGCTTGTTAAAGACTACAGAGAACAGCCTCTGATTCACAAAATATGTTTCCAAACACAGAAATAAGGTAAAGTTTAGCCTTGCGGTGTCCCGAACTGATGATTTGAATTTATTTGTCTTTATTAGCTACATATCAATGTCATACGGATCAAGACTAAATTGATGCAGGACTTACAATGTTTTTAATATTCAGGAACAGTAACAGTTACGACTTTAATAATGGATGTTCTCACTTCAGTTCATAATTCTACAGGGGTCTGAAGGCATTGGAGTAATTATTACAGGGAAAGCTTAAGTTTTATTATCAACAATAATAGTTATTATCATTTGGGTTTTTCCCATGAATCACAGATGTTATCAAAAAATCAATCCTGCTGTTTTCCACATGAAAATACAGGACGATCACTTGCACTCGAGTTCATTTGCAAACGTATGATTGTAATCAGGCTTTTATGCTTCTGAATCAATTTGGTGACAGCGCCACCTATTGGTCATTGGACTTAGAAACACTTATATTACAAGAAGATTTAATTAAGGCTTTTAGACAGTGGTGGACAAAGTACACAGATCAAGTACTTGAGTAAAAGTACAGATACGTATAATAAAATATTACTCCAGTAAAAGTACTGCTTTTTCAATTTTACTCGAGTGAAAGTACAAAAGTATGCAATTTTTTTATGTACTTAAGTAAAAATGTACTGATAGATAGATTTATTTTGCAATTTTATATAGACTACTTTATTTAATTTTATATAGGCACATATTTTTATAATCCTACTGCCCAAAATACCTGGAATCTTCCCAGGAGTTGGAGTCAATTGTCAATTGTAGTCAAGATATATATTTGTTGTTGATATGCTGACGAGATATGCTGAGAGTGATGTAGTAATGTTCACTGTGAAGCTTACACTGCGATGTACCCGAGAGAAAACAGATTTGACCATCTAATTTACACCAGTAAGAAAAAAGTGTTTTAAAACTTGTTGTTTTGCAGAACGTCACAGTTATATATGACATGAGAATTAGGCCTGACGTTAGGAAGAAAATTTTAAGGAAAATATAATTATATTTTCATAATGATTTTTTTCCTCTCAAACGTTGTCTGTGGTGTAAAAACACCCCTGTCCAAATGCCCCCAGAGGGCATCACTTCCCACTCTGATAATTACTGTAGTTACCATGTTCTGAACATCACATCCTTTCTTTTTACCTCAGATGTAATCTAACGTTATCTAGGTGGCTGAATAAAAATATGGACTTTATATCTAAAAATTCTCAACTTGGCACCAGCAAGCTTGTTAGCTAGACAGTTAGCATCAGCTAACAATATTTACTTATTTTCAGTATGGTTATGAATAAACATTCATATCTGTCTACTCGGCTAGTTGATCTAAACAATATTAAAATGTATACTGTTGATAAACAATATAAAAACAGACGTCACATAGGGCTAAATGCGTAGCATTTTAATAAAACTGCTAACGTTACAGCAGTGGGGAATATGAACGTGCTTGAGTTATTTTATTTATTTATATTCAACATTAGTAACTTAATTTTTGCAGCTTCAGTAGTGCGCACGCTTACAATATCTCCCGGTTCTTTACTTGTGAGTTCAGTTCACTGGAGACTCGCTCTAAACGGATCATTTGAATCAGTGAGTTGTCGACTCGAGAACAGCTGCAATCGGATCATTCCAATTCGTGAATGAATCGTTTGTTGCGATTTGCGAACCGATTTAACAGGTTCATTGAAAAGAATCAGTTTGTTCATGAATCAGACACCGCTTCTGCGTCTCGGAGCACGTCATGTATTATAAGGAGTAACGATATGTTTTATGAAATGTAGTGAAGTAAAAAGTACGATGTTATGCTTTGGAATGTAGTGAAGTAAAAGTAAAAGTTACTCAAAATAAAAGTACTCCAGTAAAGAACAGATACTTGAAAAATTTACTTAAGTACAGTAACGAAGAAGTTTTACTTCGTTACTGACCACCACTGCTTTTAGACCATTGTAAACCATGTTAACTGCACATTAATAACTGTCTGATTCAGCTCCGCTACCAAATCTGACCTCAGAAGACTACGGAGGGTAGTCCGGACTGCTGAGCGAATCATTGGTACAACCATCCCTACTCTTCAAGAACTGTACTTATCCAGAGTGAGCAAAAGGGCTGGCAAAATCACTCTGGACCCCTCACATCCAGCACACTCCCTCTTTGAACTGTTGCCATCTGGTCGACGCTACAGAGCTCTGAGCACCAGAACGACCAGCACAGGAACAGTTTGTTCCCTCAGACAATCCATCTCATGAACACTTGACATTAACGTGGAACACACAATACTATTTTACAATTATTTATTCACCACACATACATATATAATTTTCTTTTTTTTTTCTTTTCTTTTTTAATTTGCACATGTCAGACCTGTACACACATGATTGTCTGTATTGCATAGTGTTTTTGCTATTTTGTACATTGCCTATTTGTATATTGTTCTTTTGTTGTCTGTGTCCTGTCCTGTTGCTGTCATTCTGTTGCACTGTGGAGCTTCTGTCACTATAACAAATTCCTCGTATGTGTAAACATACCTGGCCAATAAAGCTCATTCTGATTCTGATTCTGATTCTGATTCTAATTGTACAGTCTGTTTTATCTGCCACTCTTGTGCTTGTCCCTGTAATTGCTGCTTACAGTTATATTTTCTCTTGTTTTCATGTACAGGCAGTGAATGTTTCTTACCCAAGCTCTGTTTTGTATCAGCTCCAACAGGATCAGATGTCTTTATATTAGCCTCAGCCTGAGCTGTGAGAGAATGAGAAATGATCAGTCACTGGGAAACATAAATCACACAAACACATCAGCAGAGCAAAGAGAAAAGAGGTTTACATTAAAATATCACACTGACGGAGAGTCAATCATGTTACAGTCACAGTGAATTAAATATTACCTTGCTTGTGTTCTTTCTCCAGCTGCTCAGCCAGAAGATTCTGGTTCATCTTCCTCAGGATGTCCACAGTGATCGTCACAGCTACTTCTGATCCAAAACATGCCACCATCTTATCCACTGTTTTTAACCTATTTGCATCCTTCATTTCAGACTTTGATATACACTTATGTTTCTTTAAGTGCCACTGAAACAGCTCAAGATCATCATCTTCCAGCTCTATCAGTGAGTTCAGAAGCAGCTCTTCAAGAGACGCCATCGTCCTTCACTAATTCACAGCTGCAGGACAAAAAGAAGAAGATCTGAAATTGTTTCACTCTTAACATGCAGAACTAAGTGTTCAAATGTTATTTGGATTACGAAGTAAAGCTGTGAGCAGACACATCTGAAGCATCAGAAAGTTGTGTAAATTTGATATAAATACTTTAAAAGATCAAATAATTGCTTTGATTTGCAACCAACCTGATTAGCATTAATTGTTTTGTTAGCAACCAGAAAAATGCTGATGTCTCAATGCTGTCTGACGAGTCTAGAATGAAGAGATACATGACACTTTTAAATCAATATATGTCAGTATTTTATGAAGTAGTATTTACTAACCATGAATAATGACGATGAAGATGTTTCTTTTTTCTCCTCTGAACTGCGTCTTGAAAGAACTTTCAAAATAACTTCTGCTTGTTTCTGTGGAGGGGGAAGTTTTCTTCAGAACTTAAACCTGTTCAACAAGAATCATGTCAGAAAACTAATAAAACCAGACACTCAAGACATGAGAGTGAAACTATGTGGAGAATCACCGTTTGTCATGAAAAGATTCACACACAAGATAAACACTAAACTGAGGTTTGTGTAGTTCAGAGTGTGTTATTATTGTCTTGTTTGACAACAGACTTGTTGTCTGATTCAAAGTTATGTTGTTGGTCTTGGTGACTGTGTGTATTTCAGAATATCATTACTTCAGTGTTTTTGGGGTTAACTGACAGAAGCTGTTCAGGAGGTCTAGATGCTGCTGTAGATCTTCTTCTGTAGGTTACAGCAGCACCAGATCATCATTTTTCTTCAGTGTCTAACAGAGTGAGACGAGCTGCAGAATGATCCATAGCCTTCACTAGTCCATCGATATATATTAACCCTATTATTTATTATTCTCAGGATAGGTGAAGCAAAGTCTGGCCTAAAATATAAGCATTTCAGATTACTTATAACTTGGTCAGAAGACTTATTTGTAGTATGTTCTTTCTCAAAGTCTTAATTCAAAGGCTTGGTATCAGATATCAGACCACCACTTCAGGCTCACTGTCAGACCAGCATCATATATTAAACTTGCCTGATCATTAATAGAATAATATTGATTATTATTACAGTACGAAGTAAGTGAAATAAGAAGTACATATGAAAGATCAAAACAAAATGCATGCAGAAAGCCAGATCTGCCCCCTGTAGACCAGCCTTTTATGTGGGATGTCTCAACTTTCAAACTTGCACAATTCTACTTAGTTGTAGGAAGTTTTAGTTCGCGAATAACGCAGGCTATTTTACTTTATCAAAACTGTGGGGGTCATGATGCCCTTCTTCTCAAGGGCAGCACAGACATACAGAGAATCTTCTTCAGTAAAGCAGGGAGACTCTGCTGGTGGGATGAAAGAGACACACAGAAGGATGTTCTTCTTCTCTGAGAGCATCCCATCACTCTCCTTAAATACAGCCAATACCTGCAGATCACTTTACACCAGAGATTTGACACGTTTTCTTCTGAGAGAGTGTTTTGAAGGGACAGGGGACACGTCAAGTTAAGTCACCTTTATTTCTATAGAGCTTTATGCAAAAGAGATTGTCTCAAAGCAGCTTGAAAGTAATAAACAGGAACATAACATCAATGTTAATGTTGCAAAGTTGGTCAGTTATGAAACAAATCCAAATTCTGCTGTAAATATTGTCATTATATTAGCTCAATTACATATCTCTATAATAGGTAATGACATTAATTATCTACATTTCATCTCACTATTAATTAGTTGCTTATTAGCACGTATATTACTAGAATATTGGCTGTTTATTAGTACTTATAAAGCACATATTACAGTTTTTTACAATCATTTTTGCACTAATAACAGAACCTTCATGTAATTTTTCAAAACTCTAGACACATAATTCACAACTGAAGATCAAAATGCACATTTTTCAAAACACTTAACACTTTTTCCAAATGCTTGGATACAATACACATGAGCCAAAGATCTTTTGTTCATTGAACTAAAATCACTGGTTCAAAATAACACAACTTAACATCAAAATATTACTATTTCAAAATTCAGCTCACACATTACATCTGAATTGAGTGTCTATTCATTTTATTACAATGATCTAAATATCTGTTGATACAACTGCTCAAAATGCTAAGTAACTGTTGCATTACTCTTGAAGCATAGTTTTATGTAAAATGATGAACAATATTAAATGTTTAGATTATGAAAGTGAAGCAACTGAGGACTGAGTATGTTCAGGTATGATCAGCTTCAAGATGCCTGTTGAAGAAAAAAAAATCCCCAAAAGTCTATATCACTGTCAGTATTTGTTTTTCCTTCAGTACATGTGTTTTTAGAGGGTGATAGAGCTGGAAGCTGATGAAAACCATTCATATTTTTGGATGAGGCAGGCTTTAACCCTGCCATGACACAGAGGAGAGGTTTAGAGCCCAGCGGTTGAGGGGGGCCCAGAATAATGTTTTCTGGGGTCCTGACCACCCCCTACTAAATGTGATTTTGAGGGCCCCCACAGCAAAATCAGTGCAAAGGGCCCAGAATTCCTAGCGATGTTACTGACAGCAATCATGGTTTCAGGCCCATCCACAGTTTATCACCTTCACCTTTACCCCTATACTCCTCTTTCCTTACTGTAACCCGACTGAGGAGTTTTTCTCCACATGGAGGTGGAAGGTTTTCAATAGGCTCCTCACAAACAAGTCTCTCTTCTCCAGGCTACAGATGATGCATACAATGTCCAATGTCAGGCCTGTATTCGCCATACCAGAAGATTTTTTTTCCCAAGATGTTTAACTAATGAAAACATCCATTATGATGTGGAAGAGAACCTGTGGCCAAATCCACAAGACAGGGCTGATAAAAACATAGAAGAGCAGTGAGGAACACTCCAGCTGACATTTTACTGTAGGCCTACTGTAGTTTTTCTTGTCTTTTTTTTTCTTATTTAAAGTTTTTTTGAAAAACCTGTTGTGTTGATTATATCATCAATAATTTTCAAATTTTGTTTAATGATTCCAGTGTCTGTACTTTTCTCTCTAGTCTATTACAATGATGTATTAATGTGTAGAACTATAATGAAAGCTACATCATGTGTTCTGAACAGCTATATTTAATGATTGTACTAACAACTAAACAGTGAAACTATGGGTATCTTGTGTGTGGGTGATCTAAAGCAATGTTCCTATGATATTTCATTATAAATTAGTATTTTGAACCAATGCTTCTGCAAATGCAAGGCTTCTTTAAAGATATGAACGCAATATGCAAAGTTTTGAACATTGGACGGCCTGTGTTACACATAATGACTGTTTTGAGTTTTGTGTCTAGAGTTCTGAAAAATGACATGAAGGTTCTGTTATTAGTGCAAAAATGATTGTAAAAAACTGTAATGTCTTATTCTGCATGACCATATTTTAGATTATTTTAGATTATTTTATTCATGTTTGTATAATATCACAGTATTTTTCACACACAGTATAAAAGAGTCTTAAAATATATATCTGCCTTTATTGGAAGAAAGTCTTTTGCAGGGAGATCATCGTATATAAAACATCATCCATGGCATCAAACCATTTGAAAACCTGTTTCTTCTGACGCGTGTGAGTGAGTGTGTGTGTGTGTGTGTGTGTGTGAGTGTGTGAGTGTGTGTGCGTGTGTGCGTGCGTGCGTGCGTGCGTGAGTGAGTGTGTGAGTGTGTGAGTGTGTGTGTGTGTGTGCGTGCGTGCGTGAGTGAGTGTGTGAGTGTGTGAGTGTGTGTGCGTGTGTGCGTGCGTGAGTGAGTGTGTGATGTGTGAGTGTGTGTGCGTGTGTGTGTATGTGTGTGTGCGTGTGTGTTAGGGTGACATACGTGCCATTCCCAGGACGCGTCCTGGCCAGGATTTCTATATTGCCTAAAATATCTAGGATTTGGCTTTGTTTGCGTGTACAGACCGATCGGTGTATGACATCGGTTCCTTATGTTTTCGAAACGCATCTCGAGGTACTTTGAATCAAAGCAATATAGAAATCCTGGCCAGGACGCGTCCTGGGAAAATGGCACATATGGTCACCCTAGTGTGTGTGTGTGTGTGTGTGTGTGTGTGTGTGTGTGTGTGTGTGTGTGTGTGTGAGCGTGTGCGTATGCGTGTGTGTGATGGCGGCAGGTTGCAGGCTACTCGCTGGTGCAGGTGAACGCCAAAATGTTGTTTTGGTAAAACTAAACAACCACACCCGTTGTAATTGCCATCTTTAATGCAATAGGTGCAGATAAGATGCTTTGCCAACTATTGTGGATTATGTGCTTGATTGCAACAATCAAGCTTGCATACAAACAGGCATTACTCACCGGGAGAATCTACCAACAGCTGCTGTTACCTCGTGATTTCTCCCATGGATTCCATCTACCTGGAGAAGAGCTTACGGTTTTCCAGCAGTATGCTGGCCCGCTGTCTGAGGATCAATGGATGGCTTTTCAGTCTCATGAAAAAATCTACACCAAACGCCAGCGCGATCAGCACTTTGTTTCCTCCGGTGATCCAGGAAAGTGGATAAAGTTAGTTACATTGCTAAGTGGGATATTTTTTAAGAATGGAGTTTTTACAGCAGAAAGCCACAACGCTAGGCCTTTTGGATTACAGTTCCTGAAGTATGCGGCGAGAGTCCTAAAGAAGTTCCCGGCGACACAATCGTATCCTGAAGATATAACATCGGCTTCAGTATCTGACTGGATCCGTGAACAGCTGTGTTATCTGCGGGACACCGTTCTGCCCTCTCTGCGGACAGGAGCGACTCACAGCCAGCGAAACAGAAAGGTGAGCAGGAACAAACTCGCATATCTGTGGCAGTATAGAAGATCTAAAGCAATACAACTTAAATAACAGCGAGTATCCCGACCCTCCTCCCTGTCCTAGTGACATTACAGTTATACAAACTTACTATGAGAATAAATGTCTAAATCAGAGGTGTAATGAGGATCTTTCACCCCCACCCTGGTATTTAAATGTGCCGTCACCGAAACCAACTTTTTTCCCTAAAACAACGCATTTCACGCAGCAGGAGGTAGAGACCGTTTTAAAGAACCTCCCTAACAACAAAGCAAGCGGTAAAGATGGCGTGACATACGAGACTTTTAAAAATATGCAGTCATGTCAGATTTTAACAACTGTCTTTAATGTCTGTTTGGAAAATAAGAGAATACCAGACTCGTGGAAAGGAGCATTAATTCATCGTATTCCAAAAAAAGACAACATCCCTGATGATCCATCGACATGGAGGGATATATCCCTTCTTCCCACCATCTATAAGGTGTTCATGAAGTGCATACTGGCCAGAGTCCTTCCGTGGTTGGTGGAGGCTGACATCTTATTCACCAAGCAGAAGGCTTACATCAATAGGCAAGGTATGAATGAACATGTATTTTGCCTTAAAACAGGGATAGATGACTTTAAGCACGAGTCATGTAGACTGTATTCAGTCTTCCTGGACTTTAGAGATGCATTTGGTACTTTATCTCATGATGTCATGATCAGATCATTAGAGGAAATACAGCTACCTCAGCTGTTCATTGACATCGTGAAAGATGTATACAGAGGCTCCTTTATTGAAGTAATCTGTGGAGAACAGCTCACTCATCCAACATCACTTCAGATAGGCATTAAAACTGGCTGCCCATGGAGTGCAATTAATTTCATAATTGCCATTAACCAATGGTTAAAGTGGATGTATCAATGTGCCCCCCCTGGCGTGATATCTCCTATCCCAGTACAGGGCTATGCAGATGATGTCCTGATGGCCTCCAGAGAAGAGAGCGTAATTAAAAACATGCTGTCCAGAACCGATGTTTTTCTGGAATGGTCAGGTCTGGAGATTAAAGACACAAAATGTGCTGTTCTGTATGAGAGGAGGAGTGGAGGGAACCGGTGGTATCGTTCAAAGTCTGATAAATGTCCAGTGTTTACAGTAGCAACAAAACCCATACGGGTATATTCTCTTCATGAAACATACACTTATCTTGGACATAAAATTAACATTGCAGGAGAATGGAAAGAGCAAGTAAACATCATCTTGTCAGAGTTTACATCTAAGCTGGACCTGATTGATAAATGTCCGCTGCCACTGACTATGAAGCTGGAGGCTATTAGGCAGGTGGCACTGTCTAAAGTACAACATCTGTTCTCCAACGTTCACATCCAACAGAAAGTGCGGAGTGAAATGGATGACAAAACAGTGAGCCTAGTGCGAAAGTGGTTTGGACTTAATACACACAGCACTCGTGATGTTATTTTTCATCCCCAATGGGAAGGAGGGTTGGGGGTACCAAATGTGACATGGATTTATACCAGCATGCGGATTTCCCATCTTCTGCATATGCTGAATAATGATGACAAAGACGTTAGGGAGTTGGACCGATCCTCCCTGTTTTTGGATCTAAGGAGACGCAAGGTGCCGCTGGCCAGGGAGTCAGAGCCTCACTTCCTTGGCTTCAAAAGGAAACCCAGCGGGAAACTGGACACTCACTCTGCTGGATTTGGTGTCTGGTCAGATTGGCCGGACCTGAATGACCTCTGTATTCGAACTGGAGTATCACTGGAGTGGGTGCGGTCTGACACTGAGAGTGTGAGAGTCTCGGAGGATATCATCACTGACCCCCTGATATATGTCAGGGCAACAGCCACATACGGTGGTGATAGCAAACCATTAACATCTGCAGGAGCCCCGCGAACTCTCTTGGAATTACATCAATATAAACAAAAACAACACTGGACTGGACTGAAACTTCAGGGAAAACTTGCATGTCTTCCCTCTGCTGATCATTCTGTTTCACATTCATTTCTGAAGAGTACTGCACTCAGTGAGGACATTGTTAATTTCACAGTAAAAGCCAGATTACAAGTCCTCCCTACCAGACTTAACCTCTCTATCTGGTTTCCTACAACTCAGGTCCCTCATTGTTTGCATCACACTACAGAACAGATCACTGAAACACTGCCACATATCTTGAATGGCTGTCATGCGTACAAGGGAATGTACATAGCACGCCACGACAGAATAGTGGACCTGATAGTGAAAGACATCTCAAATCATTTATCACCTTTAGTAAGAATATACAAACATTCTTGTGTAAAACCATCTATGTTTCAGTGTTTCAGTGATAATTCTGAAATGTTTTCTTCTTTATCTGCTAATACACCTGATGTTGTTGTGATTCATGAGGAGTGTAGAGAGGTGTTTGTTTTGGAGGTGGCATGCACCTTTGATTCTAGTATGGAGGAAGCTTTTATGACCAAAGTCATTAAATACCAACCACTCCTAAATATTATTTCAGAGATAGGTTATCGTGGCCGATTATTAGTTTTTATATTTGGCAGCTTAGGACACACACACAGGCTGGTTGTAAGAGGGCTTCAACAGCTCGGGATGCCCAAAAAGAGGGCTAAACGATTAGCAAAGTACTGTGCTCTGTCTGCTATCATAGGTAGCCGTCATATATGGCGGAGACGTTGTTACTTATACCATAACAACTGAGTGATATGCTTAATATTGTGAAGATCTATTGCATGCCACTGGTCCATGATTTTTGTACTTGTATTCAACTGCATCTGTAATATTTATGTCCCTGTAGAGTATTTCTTTTAAGTGGAATTAAATAAATTGTTAAAATGTGTGTGTGTGTGTGTGTGTATGTGTGTGTGAGTGTGTGAGTGTGTGTGTGTGTGTGTGTGTGTGTGTGTGAGTGTGTGTGAGTGTGTGAGTGTGTGTGTGTGTGTGTGTGTGTGTGTGTGTGTGTGTGTGGATTAGTGCAGCAGCATGCACATCGCTCTAAGAGAACACACACTGATAGAAGAGATAGAAACACATTCTCATTGGCTGCATGCATTCCAGTCATTCACATAAGTTAACATTGCACAACCAGTGACACAAACGATCCCACTACATTTATATGCAGAACTCACAAAGCTTTCATTGGCTATTGGGTGAATAAAAAATCCTTTTCACTTCTCTAATAAATGAAAGCAGTTTGAACTGTAACTCTGTGATTATAACGCTGTTATCTGTGCTGTCACATCCACTGGATCCTCATGAAAACAGCATGTATGAAGCTGAGAGGCGCTGACCTGCAGTAAAGATGGAAATATAACCCACTCCTGTGTCATAAAGCTGCTTTCTGGAATAAACCTGCTGGCTCTAAACAGGCCTGTGTGTGTTTTTCACACTCATGAATGGAGAGAAACTGATTTCAACAAGTGGAGCTTGTTGAACTGGTTCTGAAGAAAAACACTCTCACAGTCCCAGAGGTGTTTCACCCTTCAACAAAACACCAGTTCAGAGAAACAAAAAAACCCATCTACAAATATCATTATTCATGGCTAGTCATTTGTTTACTTATGAAATTCATAAGTTGTTGGTGTTTATTATATTCCTGCACTGAGTTTAAACCAGTTATTAACCATTTGTGGCAGAAAAACAAAAAACAAATCAAAGTTTTTTTTAAATTTTAGATTTTTACTAAAAATATGTTGTTGTTTTTTCAAGTTTGACTTGAGCATTATCATTTTTTTTCATTGTATTATTACTATTTAGCTCAAAGCTCCATGTGTTTCTTAACTTTGTGATTTATTATGCATTTTTTTCTTGTTCAGCCTTGATTATGAGCCTCCGCTCACATAATTTAATTTTAGACCTTTTTATTTGGTGGGTTCACTATAATCCTGGTGTTTGTTCCTGAGTGTAAAACCATGGTCACAGTACATATATATATACTGAAAAAATGTTTAGTCAGATCAACTTAACAAAATTTACTTCTGGAAAAAAGCATCATGAGCTAAGTTGATCGTAAAGCCTTTGCCACCAATGATCTGTAGTTCCCAGCATGCTTTGCAAGGGACTGCAATCTGAGAGTAAATTTAGGGATTGAGTGTTTTTGTATGTGTTTTTCAGTAAAGGGAAATATGTTGGTAGTTTATGTTAATCTTTAATGTTCAGGTATGTTGAACATTTAGAGGAGTTTCTGTTATTGAATGTTGTGGTTACCATTGTGCTGAAGAGTAGTGCTGTCAATTGTGATTTTCACTTTGCTGTAACATTAAGTGTGTAATAACCACAAATCACAATTTCTCATTAAACAAAATACCTTTCTTTCACCTTTAACTCACTTTGTGTCAACAATAATTCTTTATAATTCAGGCAATGTAAGCAGCAAATTTAACTCTGAAGAGCCCTTTCTTGTTTCCTGCTCATTGTTCTGGAAGAATTTAATTATATATATATATATATATATATATATATATTATTTGTCTCTTTGGTCACAGCTTGTCAACTGCATCATCCAAGTGTAATAGTTTCTGTAAATAGTTGTGCGATAAATCTTGGCATTTTTGTTACGTTTATAAAAAAAAAAAGAGGAAGATAAAAAAAAGACTAAACTGCTCCACTGTAACACGTGGTTAATGTGCAAAAATATTCCATTCTGTCAACTCTGTCAGGTTTTATGACTGGTAAGCTGATGGAGTTGACAAATGCTTACAATACTCCTTATATGATATTTTATATATTTTTTTACACATGGAGAATAATTCT
The DNA here is from genome assembly GCA_027422415.1 of Schizothorax lantsangensis. Classification (NCBI taxonomy): domain Eukaryota; kingdom Metazoa; phylum Chordata; class Actinopteri; order Cypriniformes; family Cyprinidae; genus Schizothorax; species Schizothorax lantsangensis. The sequence goes on from CM049845.1 coordinate 277,097, forward strand.
AATATTGTTTTATCATTTTATTTACATGTATACTTGGCCTGATTTACATGCATAATTTATTTATTTATTTATTTTACAACCTTGTCACTCACATGAGATTATAGCAATAGTAAATCCTGATGTAATGGACTTCATAGAGAGTTGACCACTGCTGCAATTTAAAGACAGAGTTCAGATTATTTGGATTGATATTAGGAACATTTGTGTTGATGCTACAGGGCAGCACATTATAATGTTTACATTACACTGAACCTGTCACAGTATGGACCTTTTTTCTATGTTTTCCATGTTTCTCAGTTCTCCTGCCTTGTTTTAATTTGTTGACCTAGTTTCTGTCTCGATTACATTAGCTAGTTCACCTGTGTCTAGTTAATTTAGTCATTAGTCCCTCATTTGATTAATTAGTCCCCTGGTACCACAGGAACCACAGGAGTCCTCTGCACAATCTGAATTTGCTGCAGTTGGAACAAACTACTGGTTTGTCTATATATTTGATTTGTACTTATCTGTATTTTTACGTTCTACTGTTAGTGTTTAGTGTTATCTGTATGCACCAGGGAGTAAGAGAGTAACGCAATTTCAATTCTCTGTATGTATGTACGGTACATGTGGCAGAATTGACAATAAAGCTGACTTTGACTTTTTTGACTAACAAGTAAATTTTTGCTTAAAAAAAAATTGGTTTATAATTTCTGCGCAGGAGAGATTTGGTGTTGTTTCAAAACAATAGGAAATATATATCGGTATCTGCATATATTATTTGAAATATGTAAAAAATATTGGCATATTGGATATCGGCAAAAATCTAATATCGTGCATTCCTAGATAGTACCTTATTTTTCTCAGTAGACAAATAGAAGTAGTAGACTTTGTTCAATAATAATACTAATAAAACCCATTTCTTTAACACTTGCTATGTCAAAGAGATCTCATTTGTAATGTTTCCTCTCCTCTGGGCTGTATGTTGGATAGATGATGTGTATGTTGTGGTTGTGTCTTGCAGTGAAGTATGTGGACTGTGGCCGAGCAGCTCATGTGAGGTTTGAATGCAGTCAGTCTGGAGACTTTGGGATATCTGTGGATGGGGTTGTGTTCGCCCTGCGTCCGCTGCTCCGGTCCCGCTCCTGGACATCACCTCTGCTCATCAAAGCCCAGGATGAAGACACACAGCAGCAGTGGCAGACGCAGGTCAGACTGCGTCCAGCAACGGTACGACATCTGCATCACACGGCACAGCTGGAACAGTGATCATGGAGGTCTCTTCTGGACTGTATTTCAGTAGCTGTTAAGTGAGCGTCTGTAGTGCATTAGACAGATATTTGGCACTCATTTGGGCCTATAGTGTGGCACGGATGCAGCACGGTTTCAGATAGAAGCAGCAGCTATGATTCATCCATTAATGGGGCTGCTGTGATGAAGTGAGAAGAGTTCAGCTGGTCATCTGATCTCAACATGTCTCTCCTCATGCACTGACCCGGTCTATGTAAAATAAAGATGCATCTTGCACTGACTGGGATTTATGAAGGGAATTTTGCACAGATTCTGGTGTATTGTTTTATAAATCTGCTAAATTTGTGAGTGTACACTGCTTTGTTATGCCTTTTGTGCATATGCATGATTCTACAGGAAGATTTATACATCGGGCATGAGACCTTTTTTGTATTTTATATGGATATAGGCGCATTTCGTTGCTTCTGCTGTTGCCTCAGCTGATCTTCATTTAAAGCTATCTGAACTGGACGGGTCAGTACAGAATCAGGGCAGGTCATTGGCTGATGAAGCTATGTAATCAGTGGCACTCACTCAGACACGTTTGGTGCCAAAAAAAGAGATATATATAATTTTTTTTTAAGTTTTGGATGCAGTGTTTGCTTTTGTTGGAGATTTGTAGTTTGTTGTGGTTTGTAGAGTTGTGCATTTTGTGTTTAGAGTTTAAAGTTTCGGGACAATGGGCCAAAGATTCAGCAAACGTGTAAACAAAAGGGAAAAACTGTAAACAAACAAACTTATATATATAACACGTCACACAAAGCATTGTCAAGTATTTCTAATTCACATTCATTGTAATTCACATAACATTTTTACATTGCTTCCTCATTATAGGATTATGTGAAAGCATTGAGATTTTTCCCATTGAACCTGTTGCTTCTTTGACTGATCAACTCTCCTGCTTTTGGTTCTTCATGATTTCTCCACCAAACTAATGGGTCTTAGTTGTGTGAAATGAGCTTTTCTTCAGCATAGCGGTGCACTTCAGTCACAGAAGCAGTGCTTGCTGATGGGTGCTGTTGTGCTGACAGAATCAGTGATGAGGTACTGAGACAAACCCTGAGCACAGCAGCTAACTCTGATGTGGCCAGGTGTGTTTTATGTGAAGGAAGGTGCTGGCGGTGAGTGTTTGGTTTCAGTCCCACAGAATCAGTGCTGATACTGCTGTGCCAGAAGAGCTGCCGACAGCAGTAAGAAGCCGCAGTAATGCTAGCGTTTGAGACAGAAACATGTTTTCTGCTGATACGTCACATGTTGCCGGTGGATATCAGACCGCTCTTCGTTTGTGAAGCACGGGTCACTCTTCCCAGGTAGACTGTGCTAACTGGATTTATTCATAGAGTCTCTCCAGCATGTAGAAAACAATTCCACTTGGGTTCAACTGAAATCATCAGTTTATGTATCTGTTTAAGCTTCTCTGTGGCTTGTGTGCTGTGGAGGAATAATGTAAATCGTGTGGGTTTTTCCAGCAGGTGAAAGATCTCAGGAGGCTTTTATCACATCGTTGTTCACCAGGTGTGCAAACACAGCCTTACACACTGCAGAAACCATATTAGCATCAGTGACTGTGGCTAATGCAAGCGTGTTTTGAGTTATGCCTCATTCGTCAGGTATTTTGTCAGCTATAAAGTAGTATTGCTGTGATAGTAAAATGTGGTCCACATGTCTGATGTGAGAATCCTGTTGTAATGTTGCCGTTACTTTGGCTTTACAGGCAGCATACATTTCGTTAATTGTACCCTCCACCAGCTTTTTTTTCTGATGAGAGATTTGGTAACATTGATCAAGAGTCTTGATGACTGCAATTAATCCTCTGCCTCCTACAGTGAGATTTCTGATGCTCTCTGTGAGTCATATATAAAATACAATACATATGTATGTCTTAAAAACTGCTTTTATGATGGTAGTAATTCTCTACCAGGTATTACTTGACATTTAAACGATGTAATTTATATAATGAGTAATTCTTGGTACCTGGAATTGCTTTGACGTCAGGTGTTCTGGGTAAATGTGGTTGGTGTCTCTATTTTCAGTAAATCTCAGGGCACTTTTATCAGGTTTCTCCGTGGGTCACTGATTCTGTTTGAGGTCTGGAACAGACACGGGACTAACCCACCAGACACGAACCGTGAGTTCACACTCAGTGTGACAATGACTTAATTATAATTAAAGTCTATATGAAGAGTTTGTTTGCAAAAACCGATAAATGCCATGCACTTTAAAAAAAATGCCCTGCATTATTCTCCACATATAGCGAGATCTGAACCCTGAAACATGTTTAGTCTTAAAAGCCTGTATTGTGCACTTTCAAGACATCATGAGTTCACGTTTTACTGCAGAAGCCTAGACAAGCGTCCTTGTTGTTTGTGAACAGAAGCCAATAAGTCCATTCTAGCCAATCAGAGCGCTGTATTCAGGTCAGGTGACAAGCTACTTTCACTTTGAAAAGACATGCTAGCTGAGAGGAGCTTCGTCAAAGCTGACTAAAAGTGATCGAGGATGGATCATTTCAACAAACTTGATGAACCTGTGATATCTTCTTCAGGGTGTAAACAGGTTTTTTTAAACTCTAAAAGCATGAAATGTTTTCATGGATTACATTTTTACATTTAATTACATTTAATCATTTAGCAGACGCTTTTATCCAAAGCGACGTACAAATGAGGAGAACAATAGAAGCAATCAGACCATCGAGAGAGCAACAGTATACAAGTGCCATGACAAGTCTCAGTTAGTCCAGCACAGTACACGTAGCTAGGTTTGTTTGTTTTTTTGTTTTTTGTTTTTTTTATTAAATAGAACCCAACTAGGTAAGTGTTAGTATTAGTTGGTCAGAATGTGCTGGCGAAAAAGATGTGTCTTTAGATGTTTTTTGAAAATGGCTATAGACTCAGCTGTTGGAATTGAGATCGGGAGGTCATTCCACCAGCTGGACACAGTCCAGGAAAAGGTCCGTGAGAGTGATTTGGTACCTCTTTGGGCCGATGGCACCACAAGACGTCGTTCACTTGCAGAACGCAAGCTTCTGGAGGGCACATAAGTTTGAACTAGCGAGTTTAGGTATATTGGTGCAGTGCCAGTTGTGGTCTTGTAGGCAAACATTTATTCAGTACCTTGAATTCCCCTGATGCGAGCGGCTATTGGTAGCCAGTGTAACCTGATGAAGAGAGGGGTAACGTGAGCTTTTTTCGGCTCATTAAAGACCACTCTGGCTGCTGCATTCTGGATCAGTTGCAGAGGCTTGATAACACATGCGGGAAGGCCCGCCAAGAGAGCATTACAATAGTCCAATCTGGAGAGAACAAGAGCTTGGACAAGGAGTTGTGCAGCTTGCTCTGACAGGAAGGGCCTAATCTTCCTAATGTTGTATAAGGCAAATCTGCAAGACCGGGCCGTTGTAGCAATATGGTCTGTGAAGCTTAACTGATCATCGATCACAACTCCAAGGTACCTGGCTCTCCTGGAAGGAGTCCACTATGGTTGACGAACCCAGCTGTATAGAGAAGTTGTGGTGAAGTGATGGGTTGGCGGAGACCACGAGCAGTTCTGTCTTAGCAAGATTGAGCTGAAGGTGATGGTCCATCATCCAGCTAGAAATGTCACTCAGACAGGCTGCAATGCTTTCTCATTTTGATCTTTTTTCTTTTAGTTACCGTCGGATCATCTGGTTGGAATGAGAAGTAGAGATGAGTGTCATCAGCATAGCAGTGGTAGGAAAAGCCATGCTCCTGAATAACCGATCCTAATGACGACATGTAGATGGAGAAGAGAAGTGGTCCAAGCACTGAGCCTTGAGGAACTCCAGTAGCAAGAAGTTGTGACTTTGAAACCTTATGTTATCACCCCTCCAAGACACCCTGAAGGACCTATCTGAGAGGTAAGACTCGAACTACAGGAGGGCGGTTCCTGAGATGCCCATCTTTCTGAGGATGGACATGAGGATCTGGTGGTTAACTGTGTCGAAAGCAGCAGACAGATCCAGCAAGATGAGTACAGAGGATTTGGAAGCTGCCCTTGCCAGTCTCAGGGCCTCTGTAACCGAGAGTAGGGCAGTCTCAGTTGAGTGGCCGCTTCTGAAGCCAGATTGGTTGTTGTCCAGAATGTTGTTCTGTGCAAGAAACAGAGAGAGTTGATTGAACACAACTCGCTCAAGTGACTTTGCAATGAATGGAAGAAGGGATACCGGTCTGTAGTTTTCTAAAAGTGCTGGATTTAGAGCAGGTTTTTTAAGCAGTGGGCATACCCGAGCCTGCTTAAATGCTGAGGGAAATGTACCAGTGTGAAGAGAGGTGTTGATAATGTGAGTAAGCGCAGGTATGACCGAAGAAGACATGGCTTGAAGGAGGTGAGTGGGGATAGGATCTAGCGGACAAGTAGTGGGATGATTGGAAAGGATGAGTTTGGAAACCTCCGTCTCCGAGAGAGGAGAAAATACGCACCATACGAGCAAACGAGAGAGAGAGTGTGTATTTGTCGTTATGAAGTTATCATCAGTTTGTGGTGTGGTGAATTGGTCACTGATGGTTTTTGTTTTATTTGTGAAGAAAGTTGCAAAGTCATCAGCTGTAAGAGTTGATGAAGGAGGAGGGGGAGGAGGACAGAGAAGAGAAGAGAAAGTTTTGAAGAGTGCGCGAGAGTCGGAACAGTTGTTAATTTTGTTGTGGTAGTATGTCATTTTAGCAGTGGAGACATTTGCAGAGAAGGAAGAGAGGTGTGACTGATACACACTAAGGTCGGTAGAGTTTTTGGATTTGTGCCATTTCCTCTCTGCAGCCCTGAGTTTAGTGGATCCACAATAATGAGGGAAAACTGTGTGTAATCACATCCATAATCTATGATCACAACAACAACGTTTGTCAGGCGTCTACATCATCATCTGAGGAGATTACACAGATTAAACCAGTGTTTGTTTAAACTCTAACACATGAAATGTGGAGTTATCTGCTTTTGCTATAAAACAAACTTTTAATATGTAAAAAAAACATACTTTCAATCAACTTTAATTTAGTTATCAGAACAGTTTAATTTAGTTATAGAACAGTTATTTAGTTATTTAATTTGAGTTATCGGTTTTTGCAAATTAACTCTTCATATGTAGATAATATGGTAACACTTTACAATAAGGTTCATTAGTTAACAACATTAGCTAACATGAACTAAGAATGAACAAAACTTGTACAGCATTTATTAATCTTAGTTAATCTTAATTTCAGCATTTACTAATGCATTATTAAAATCACAAGTTGAGACGGTGTTTGTTAACATTAGTCAATCCTCTTACGCACTAACATGAATAAACAATAAACAACTGTATTTTCATTAACAAAGATTAATAAATAGTGTAATAAATGCATTGTTCATTGTTTGTTCATGTTAGTTAATACATTAACTAATGACACCTTATTGTAAAGTGTTACCGATAATATAATACCTAACAAATATCTCTGATATGTACGTAAAGTATACTCTCAATTTTTCAGTTTAAAAAGTATGCTTATAGCATACTTGAATCAGTTTTACTCTATTTGTGAGGCTAATATTACTGAAGAATGCTAAATATCATTATTGTGTATCAGACTGCTGCAGAATCTGATAAAAGCAATGAAAATAACACTGAGGCGTCAGGTTTGGGTTAAAGATGAGGTGAGGACTCAAACGAAATTGCTGTGGGCTTTATATGAAATAATAAAATAAAACAAAAACAAGGGAAAATTAGTCGACAAACTGGCACAGGACAGAAAACACTGGGAGAATAAATATGGAGGCAAACGAGGAGAGTAACGAGGGAAGACAGGTGGAGCAAATGAACCAGTAATGGGTTACAAGATGAGTGAAGATACAATACATGCTCATTTATTTTCTGTACGGTTCATAAAACACCTCACAAACAGTGTTTCTCCAGAGATTTCATATTCATCAGTCAAGACTCTGTTAAGAAGAGTTATGAGCAAAAAGATTCAATTCTTATGTCTTAGAAACTGTTCATGCTGGTAAAGGATAACAATGCAGGTGTGTTTTCAGTAATCGCTCCCTGTTTGATTGATTTATTGTTTGTCAGAATGTGATGTAAAGCAGATGAACTCCTAAACACATTTACAGGAGACTAGAGACTAGAGAAGAGATGTTTTAGGTGTGTTTTTAAGTCAAACAGGTGCTTCGTTGTCATTGGTCGTTCCTGTAAATATAACTGATCGACGCCTGTGATTGGCTGTGAAATGCAGGAGTTGATTGTTGCACAGATTTAACTCGTTTCTTCACCTGTGTATCTGCAGGATGGAGATGTGCTCAGAGGAGATATACCAGAGATAGTGTTTCCTTCTCATCAGATAGACGCGTCTCTCAAACGCAGCAAGAGAGATTGGGTTATTCCTCCTATTAATGTGCCAGAAAACTCAAGAGGGCCTTTCCCAATGAAGCTGGTCAGGGTAAGATCAACACTTACACACAATTATACATCATATGACCTCACAATATTCCTTATGCATGCACATGCTCACATTATAAATATTAATATATTTATGCATATGAATGAATCTGCTGTGATGTTGGGGTAAAGCATGTGTTAACATGGAATCAAAATGGTCTGGTTCTCTTTTTTTTCGTTCTGCCTCTGATTAGACTTTCCTTCATGACTGATCTCAGCCATTGGTTAATATCAACTGTCATAATATCATACAGTTGCCAAATAGCAGACAGTGTTATAGGCTACTGATAAAGCAGCCTTCTGCAATCATGCCAGCTGTTAACACAATAACTGAAAACTCACATTCAGATCTGACCCCATTCTGATTTCTGACCATCCAATAAATTCATTGGAGTAAATCATGTCCTTCTCAGATTTTAATTAAGTGTTCTGTGTCAGGACAGATGTTTATTGCACAAGTACAGTGTTTGATTGGTATTTTAAATAGGATCTGTTTTTGAACCTTTTGTCTAAAGACAATTTTCTACCCCGTTTGGGGACAAAGCTATTGACTTGATGTTCAGGCATTGAGATGTTTGTGCTGTGCTCTCTGCTGTGGTGTAGATTCGCTCAGATAACGATGAGAAGGTGAGTTTGCGTTACAGCGTGACGGGTCCCGGCGCTGACCAGCCGCCCTCCGGAGTCTTCTCCATCGACCCCATTTCAGGCCTCGTGACGGTCCTTAAGCCCCTGGACCGAGAGCACCTGCCCCGCTTCAACGTGAGCTCATCATCATCATCATCCGCTCCAAACTATACATGTTCTGTTGTTTTTAAGAAAGTGCTCTGTGAATAACTGTCCATGTTTGACTGTATTCAGCTGAAGCATTTGACCGTAGAGTTACAGTATTGATCTCTCTCTGTACGCTGAGTAATAAAACACAGTGATTGAATCAAACATTTGATTGTAGAACTGTAAAAAGGGTGATTATTTCGACTGTGCAAAACTACATATGTTCAAAATCAGGGGCTTAAGCCCTGTGTTATTTAGCTGAATGTGTCTCTGGAGCACAAAAGCAGTCATAAGTAACACAGGTATATTTGTAGCAATAGACAACAATACATTGTATGAGTCAAAATTATACATTTTTCTTTTATGCCAAAAATCATTAGGATATTAAGATCATGTTCCATGAAGATATTTAGTAAATTTCTTACTGTAAATACATCAAAACTTAATTTTTGATTAGTAATATGCATTGCTAAGAACTTCATTTGAACAACTTTAAAGATGATTTTCTCAGTATTTAGATTATTTTGCACCCTCAGATTCCAGATTTACAAATATTGTTCTATCATAACAAACCATACATCAATGGAAATATTATTTATTCAGCTTTCAGATGATGCATACATCTCAATTTAGAAAACTGGTTTTGTGCTCCAGGGTCACAGATAAGTTCATGTCATGCAGACGCTGATCAGAAGTGTTTTTAACTCGTCTGAAATGCAGACATCAACAAATCCAGAGAAAAATGTCACCTTAAAAAATCAAATCAGAAAAGAATAATCATAAATGTTTCTTGAGCAGCATATTATTATGATTTCTGAAGATCATGTGACACTGAAGACTGGAGTAATGATGCTGAAAATACAGCTTTGATCACAGAAATAAATTACAGTTTAACACATATTCACATAGAAAACAGCTGTTTTATAATGTAATAATATTTCACAATTTCATTGCTTGTGCTGTATTTTTATTTAAATAAATGTGTTGTCATCAAGTCAGTGAGCAAAGTAGAAGTAATCTACACTGAAGTATGTGTTGTGCATGCCCTGTATTTATTGATGTATTCATACAGTACTCTGTGTTATGCATCAGTTGAGGGCACACGCTGTGGATCTGAACGGTAATCAGGTGGAAAACCCCGTTGATGTCATAATCAACGTTATTGATATGAATGACAACCGACCAGAGTTCATCCAGCAGATCTGGAACGGAAGTGTTCCTGAAGGCTGTAAACCAGGTTAAACCATCAGAGTTTTCAGATCAATAAAACTGGGTTTTGCTGAGTGTCTTATATGTTGTCTTTGATGTATATATAGGCACGTCAGTAATGACGGTGATGGCGGAGGACAAGGATGATCCCGCGACTCTAAACGGTCAGCTGCGCTATAAGATCGTGTCTCAGAACCCCGGCGTCCCGAGTCCAAACATGTTCACCATTAACAACAGCACCGGATCCATCATCACTGTAGCTGCTGGCCTGGACCGAGAGGTACAGCATACATCTGACCTCTTTATCTGACTGATAAACCTTGACCTCTGTCCCACATTATCTGACTGATAAACCTTGACCTCTGTCCCACTTTATCTGACTAGACCGAGAGGTACAGCATACATCTGTCCCACTTTATCTGACTGATAAACCTTGACCTCTGTCCCACTTTATCTGACTGATAAACCTTGACCTCTGTCCCACTTTATCTGAGATAAACCTTGACCTCTGTCCCACTTTATCTGCAGACCGAGAGGTACAGCATCTGTCCCACTTTATCTGACTGATAAACCTTGACCTCTGTCCCACTTTATCTGACTGATAAACCTTGACCTCTGTCCCACTTTATCTGACTGATAAACCTTGACCTCTACAAACAAATCTTCATTAGTTCAACTGGTCCCAACAGTTTTTAGATGTGGGGCCAAATCTATGAACATTTGAACAAAAAATAATAAATAGATATAAAAAATCAATATATATATTAGTGCTGTCAAACAATTAATCACAAAATAAAAGTTTTGTTTGCAATTTATGTGTACTGTGTAATTTATTATGTATATATAAATACACACACATGCATGTATATATTTCAGAAAAATATGTTATGTTTATATATTAAATATTTTTATTTATAATATAAATTATATAAATATAAACAACTTAAATACTTTCAAAATATATACTGTATGTGTGTGTAAAAACAAAACCAGTACAAAAATAATGCAAACAAAAACTTTTATTTTGGATGCTATTAATCGTTTGACAGCACTAATATATATATATATATTTAAAAAAAATAATGCTTTTGATAAAATCATCTTTCGAGGGTTTTCAAACAGCCGAATCACATCAACAAGCTTTTCACAACTAAAACCCAAACAGTGCGTTCTGCTCAGAAGCTCTTTTTGCAGAAACACTCGACACACAGAAATTCCCAGTTTCTCTGCAGTTTAAACGGATCGTAAATTTCACAACAGAACATTTTGCTTGATGCTTTTTATTAATTATTTTCATATCACTCAGTGCCACCTGCTGGTGTAATGCTGTAACTGCAGAAAGAGTCTGTAGCACTAACACACAGAACAACACAAACAGTCAAACATCTGCATCTGAACTCTTGAACCTCGCTTCACCAGATTACAGGACCAGAACTAACCTGTTAATGTAAGAACTGTAGCACAATATGTGACCCTGGAGCACAAAACCAGTCATAAGGGTAAATTTTTCGAAATTGAGATATATGCATCATCTGAAAGCTGAATAAATAGCTTTGCATTGATGTATGGTTTGTTATGATAGAATATTTGGCAATATTTGTAAATCTGGAATCTGAGGGTGCAAAAAAATCTAAATATTGAGAAAATCATCTTTAAAGTTGTTCAAATGAAGTTCTTAGCAATGCATATTACTAATCAAAAATTAAGTTTTGATATATTTATGGTAGGAAATTTACTAAATATCTTCATGGAACATGATCTTAATATCCTAATGATTTTTGGCATAAAAGAAAAATGTATAATTTTGACTCATACAATGTATTGTTGTCTATTGCTACAAATATACCTGTGTTACTTATGACTGCTTTTGTGCTCCAGGGACACATATAAGAACACAGATATGCACTTATTTTAAAAGGAGCAACACAGTGACAAAGCAAACTATCAAGAAGGACTCCAAACTGAAGTGACTTTACTCGACTGTGAGAATTGATGATTTGTAATCAAGGGTGAGCTCAGAGAGTCATGGACTTTAGAAAGCATCACTGAACATCACAGACTTTAATAATCTAATAACAAAAGTAAAACACTGAAACAGACAGGCTTGTTTTTCTTGACATTTTTAAGTAGTAAAGTGCATAGGATATATTAAAATTCATCGCAAGGTAAAAGACAGTAAGTGGGGCAGTGGTGGCGGTGCCCTCCTGAGCTCAACAGCGCCCCTCACACGTTACACTGTAACTCTGTGGTGAAGAGTGGAACTGCAGCACGCTCTAATCGAGAGCCATTTGAGCAGTTTTGAGACTGCCCCGCTTATATTCACTTTACCTTATCTCACTCCAGACCAGGATGATATCAGTCAGCTTCAGCTATATGTGTCTGCATCAGGTCAGAAACTAGCTGCATGTCTGGTTTTTCAGTGTGAGTAGTGTTTAAATTAATGAAAGTGTTAATCCTTTAGTTTAAATGTGCTCACGTGAAAAGCCTTTATATAGTTTAGTTGATCATTTATTTTGAGATGAGACATCATTTTCGTTTCCTCTACAACTTGTAGCATTTTAAATCCACATTCAGAGACAATATTAAGGCAATAATTCTACAGCATTCTATGTGTGTGTACTTCGAGCCTGTCACAAGGACATTAGATCTGTGCCAAAGGTGTGTGTGCATGTGTTCAGCCATTAGAATATAAAGAAGCTTTATATTTATTATGAACTAGAATCTGCCCCGTCTGAATTAATGTTCAGGAGCTGCTCCTGGAAACCTCACAAACAGCTGTACATTAACAAGACCTGAACATCAAGATAGAAAACATAAGAGCTTCATCATGAAATCTTCATTAATAAGAGTCAATTCTGAGTCATTTGCAGGTAAAACAGACCTTTCCACAAAACTCTCCTAGTCATGAAACCTACTGACTACTTGGCTGAAAACAAATCAATGAAATTTATTTTCACATTCACATAATTGGTTAACTAATTAATTTTGTGATTGTGAAATTCCTGTGAGTGCAACCGTCGAATGTCTCGTCTGATCGCTGGAGCAATGCAACCACAGTCACTTAAAGAATGTGAACACTTTCATGAATCCAAAGATGACGAACACAGCTGAGAACAGTCTGACAGTAATGAGGGGAACAGTAACGAGGGAAGCGGTAACGAGGGGAACAGTAACGAGGGAAGCAGTAACGAGTGGAACAGTAACGAGGGAAGCGGTAACGAGGGGAACAGTAACGAGGGAAGCGGTAACGAGGGGAACTGTAATGAGGGGAACGGTAACGAGGGGAACGGTAACGAGGGGAACTGTAACGAGGGGAACGGTAACGAGGGGAACAGTAACGAGGGAAACTGTAACGAGGGAACTGTAACGAGGGAAGCGGTAACGAGGGGAACGGTAACGAGGGGAACGGTAACGAGGGGAACTGTAACGAGGGAAGCGGTAACGAGGGGAACGGTAACGAGGGAACGGTAACGAGGGGAACTGTAACGAGGGGAACTGTAACGAGGGGAACTGTAACGAGGGAACTGTAACGAGGGAACTGTAACGAGGGAAGAACGAGGGGAACAGTAACGAGGGAAGCGGTAACGAGGGGAACTGTAACGAGGGAACGGTAACGAGGGGAACAGTAACGAACGAGGAACTGTAACGAGGGGAACAGTAACGAGAACTGTAACGAGGGGAACTGTAACGAGGGGAACAGTAACGAGGGAACAGTAACGAGGGGAACTGTAACGAGGGGAACAGTAACGAGGGGAACAGTAACGAGGGAAGCGGTAACGAGGGAACTGTAACGAGAACGGTAACGAGGGAACAGTAACGAGGGAAGGGTAACTGTAACGAGGGGAAGCAGTAACGAGGGAGGGTAACGAGTAACGAGGGGAACTGTAACGAGGGGAACTGTAACGAGGAGAGTAACGAGTAACGAGGGAACTGTAACGAGTAACGAGAAGGAACGAGTAACGAGAGGTAACGAGGGGAACGGTAACGAGGGAAAACGAGGGAAGCGGTAACGAGGGGAACGGTAACGAGGGGAACGGTAACGAGGGAAAACGAGGGGAACTGTAACGAGGGGAACTGTAACGAGGGGAACAACGAGGGGAACTGTAACGAGGGAAGAACGAGTACGAGGGAAGCAAGAGGAAAACGAGTAACGAGGGAACAGTAACGGTAGAGGGGAACTGTAACGAGGGGAACAGTAACGAGGGGAACTGTAACGAAACAACGAGGGGAACAGTAACGAGGGAAAACGAGTAACGAGGGGAACTGTAACGAGGGGAACAGTAACGAGGGGAACAACGTAACGAGGGAACAGTAACGAGTAACGAACGAGGAAGCAGTAACGAGGGGAACGAGGGAAGCGGTAACGAGGGGAACAACGTAACGAGGGGAAGCAGTAACGAGTAACGAGGGAACTGGGAAAACGAGTAACGAGGGGAACAGTAACGAGAGTAACGAGGGGACAGTAACGAGGGGAACGAGGGGAACTGTAACGAGGGGAACGGTAACGAGGGAACGGTAACGAGGGGAACAGTAACGAGGGGAACAGTAACGAGGGAAGCGGTAACGAGGGGATAACGAGGGAAGTAACGAGTAACGAGGGGAACAGTAACGAGTGTAACGAGGGGAACAACGAGGGGAACAGTAACGAGGGAAGAACGAGGGGAACAGTAACGAGGGGAAAACGAGTAACGAGGGAAGCGGTAACGAGGGAAGCGGTAACGAGGGGAATAGTAACGAGGGGAACTAACGAGGGGAAGCAACGAGGGAAGCGGTAACGAGGGAAAGTAACGAGGGAACAGTAACGAGGGAAGCGGTAACGAGGGGAACTGTAACGAGGGAAAACGAGGGGAACAGTAACGAGGGGCGGTAACGAGGGGAACAGTAACGAGGGGACCAGTAACGAGGGAAGCGGTAACGAGGGGAACAGTAACGAGGGGAACAGTAACGAGGGAAACAGTAACGAGGGAACAGTAACGAGGGGAACAGTAACGAGGGAAACAGTAACGAGGGGAACAGTAACGAGGGAAACAGTAACGAGAGGAACAGTAACGAGGGGAACAGTAACGAGGGGAACAGTAACGAGGGAAACAGTAACGAGGGGAACAGTAACGAGGGGAACGAGGGGAACAGTAACGAGGGAAACAGTAACGAGGGAAGTAACAGGGGAACAGTAACGAGGGGAACGGGGGAACAGTAACGAGGGGAACAGTAACGAGGGAAACAGTAACGAGGGGAACAGTAACGAGGGGAACGGTAACGAGGGGAACAGTAACGTAACGAGGGGAACAGTAACGAGGGAACAGGAACGAGGGGAACAGTGTAACGAGGGGAACTGTAACGAGGGGAACTGAGGGGAACAGTAACGAGGGGAACAGTAACGAGGGAAGCAGGAACAAACTGAAACTGCACAAAGACTATCTATTAGATTGTGCAACATGACTGATTCCATCAGAATACTGGTGCAAATCATTAATTCATTTAACATGAACATCACCATCAAACACCGTCTTACATAAGCATCCACCCAAACATAAGCAAAGACAATCACACAGGATGCTAATTAGTAAATTAGACACGGGTGGAAATAAAACGTGGCCCTGAAAGTAAAACACTTCATTCTCTGCTTCCATTTTCTGAAATGTATACGTTTGAATAATATTCACCTTTGCAAGAAAGATTTGTCTTTCTCAGCCATGATTAGATGGATTTATGATGATGTTGTGGTCTCTCT
>CM049845.1:295000-320864 GCA_027422415.1 Schizothorax lantsangensis
CAAATGGGCAAAAGTTTACTTAAAAAATAACCAATGTGGCATGGATGAGTTCGGTGTTTAAAAAAACAAAACAAAAAAAAGGGAAAGAGAAAGTGCAATCTATATAATAGCTTTCTAAATGAAGCATACTTTATTAGAGCCACAGAAAGAGAAACGTTTTGCTGAAAAATGCACAATAAGCAGTCTTCCAGCCCAGGGTGAAGTCATTATGTACAGCGCATTAGCAGAGATTTGGGACAAATATAATGTAATTCAATGTGAAACTATGTGAATGGTGCTCTATGGCAGGATTTTCTGTGGGCTGCGTTTAAACCTGCGTCTGAAGTTTAGCGCTCTGTGCCAGTGTCACGTGTCCAAACAAACAGCAGTGGTGTCGGTGATTTCTGCCTCTAGAAGCCGCTCTCACACTGTATAACGACAGCAGACCCTTCTCAGCCGCTCCAGCATCAGACGCAACCCGCAAAACTATCGCCGTGGATTCCAGCAAGCAGTTATTGGTGCTGATCGAGAAGATTGTCACAGCACTTCATCCTACCTTTAGGGAGCTGAGGTGCCTGACAGAGCTGGGGTTTGATCAGTAAGGATGGGAGGACTGGACAGTAACCGGCTCATTCTGAGCCACCAAAGAAAAACAGAAAACATTGAGATCCACTGACATCAGGACCGATCCAAACATGCAGAGGAGCACATGCAATACCTAGCATGCAATTACCTGCCAACACTTGCCACATCAGTACCATTTGAGAGCTTGTTTTCCATATATGGGTGTTTTGTGTAGAGCTGCCCTTTCATCCAAAAATATACACCGTGTCTAAACAGCTGGCTCACAATCTCCATACTTTTCCTCTTGAATGGTTCAAGTATGCTGAGCATTGGCAGGCTAAATGGACTGCATGCTGTTGTTCTAATGCATATAAGATGCATATAACTGTGTGCAATTTAAAGCTGTAAATACATTGTCAACTCAAACAAAATTGTATATGTACCCCGTTTGCACAAAGCCATCAGAGCAGTTTTACATGCAAGAAAAGCACACATAATAGAACAGAATACTCAGGAGAGGGATGGTGATTTTAGCATAATTCGTTATGTGTTCAAACAAAGTGACAGAAGTGTACAGATCACGGATGTCAGGATCCCAACACTGAAACACTGAACCAAGTGTCAGGATCTCAACACACATAAGAGTTATGAGCACACGACAAGGTACACGAAACCGAAAGAGAGTTTCTTGACATTGCAGCCATATACAGTGGAACAAATTGTAATTTCACTAGGTGTGCAGAGCATTTCATAAAAATAGTAGGGCTGCCCCCGACTAAGGATTTTTTAGTCGACTAGTAGTCGTTCATTTGAAGCATTAGTCGACTAATCACACGTTTATTAATAAACCATTTAAATCGTTATAATGCACCTTTAATTGCTTACATCACCTAATAAGCACTCAAGCACATGCATAAAGCTTGCCACAGCGCACCGACAGAAGTAATGAATGATTATGAATGTCAGTGAAAAACAGTAAGGAGGCTGCATTAACATTTTAATAATTTATTGATTGCTTTCTGTGTTTTCGGTTTAAGAGATGAAGTCGGAGACACTGACTCGTCATCTCCGCAGCAGTGATGCACCTGTATGCATGTTTCATACGGATTACATAACCTGAGAATATTTGTCTTCCATTTGAATTGGTTTATTTGAAAGTAGACATTTCGCTCTCTATAGATATTCTTCATGTCTGTAAGGTAAGCATACATGGAGTTTCGCTTGAGTTCACAGAAACAGAGACTGAAACATGAACCTGTTGCTTTCATTATTTTACAAAAGGACCATGTTTTGTTGTTATTGTGAGTGCACATAAATAAACGTAGTCTTTACAGATTCGAAAGATGCATTACTCTTATTTGTGTGACCAAAAATGGAGTATTTTAAGAGCAAGTGAGCGGCGCCTCCATCTGTCCTGCAGTGAACTACTGTTCAGCTTCCACGCTCCACACAGACTCTTCAATAGCACACATTTCTCTTGGATAATATTAGATTGAGCAGACATGTAAAGTCGCTGCTACTAACATATTTCAGATAATAAGTCATATTTGAGGTCGATGAATGATAGGCGAGCGTTTGGACGTCCTCCCCGATAACCAGCCATTAACGATCTGCGTGACTTTGCCATTGTGATTTTTTTTTTCAGTGACTAAGCGACTAATGAAATTTTGGTCGACCAAACCTCTTCTGGTCAACTAACGGTTAGTCGACTATTAGGGGGCAGCCCTAAAAGTAGCATTAACATTATAAGGACAGATTGTGAGTGATACAATTCATGTTTTTGTGTAATTGCTGTTTGCTTACAAAAAGACAAGACCAAGAGCACATGATCAGGATTTAGAAAAACCATGCGCTCGGACACAAAACACCAAACCATGGCACGAGCGTCAGCTGCTAGACATAAACTCTCAGAAGTGACACAACTACGGCAAGAATAGAATATAATACTCCAAATTTTAGATGGACACAGACTACATTGCTGATTCATACAATTCAATTTATTGATTTCACTTTCTTTTCCATCTTTATTTCAGTCCGTTGACTATGAGATCAACAGATCGTTTGTGCTGACGGTGGTGGCGCTGAATGAGGTTCCTCTGGACAAAGGCATCCGTCTGCCCCGTCAGTCCTCGGCCACCGTCTCTATTCGTGTCACGGATGTCAACGAGAGCCCGTATTTCCAGCCTAACCCTAAAGTGCTCCGTCTGCAGGAGGGCATGCCGGCCGAGTCTGAGATCACGGTCTTCACCGCTCAGGATCCAGACCGCTTCGAGCAGCAGAGCCTCAGGTGAGTGAAGCATCAGTCACGAGTATCATTAACAACACATACTGCAGAGACCATCAAGAACTGTACACCTACTTTAAGAGATCATTTGTGACCCTGGACCACAAAACCAGTCTTAAGTGTCAATTTTTTCGAAATTGAGATGTATGCATCAGCTGAAATCTGAATAAATAATAATTTCCATTGATGTATGGTTTGTTATGATAGATCAATATTTGTAAACAACTATTTGTAAATCTGGAATCTGAGGGTGCAAAAAAATCTAAATATTGAGAAAATCGCCTTTAAAGTTGTTCAAATGAAGTTTTTAGCAATGCATATTACTAATCAAAAATTAAGTTTTGATTTATTTACAGTAAGATATTTACAAAATATCTTCATGGAACATGATCTTAATATCCTAATGATTTTTGGTATAAAAGAAAAATCTATAATTTTACCCATACAATGTATTGTCTATTGCTACAAATATACCCCAGCGACTTAAGACTGGTTCTGTGCTCCAGGGGCACATTTGGTATCTTATAGATGTGTCCAACCAATCGTATTTAAGGACCAACACTAACTTTTGTATCAAACAGTAATATAAAATACTTGTAATGACGGTGCACACACGAGGAAGAAACGGGAACACGCAGACGAGGACGTATAAATAATAGTCTTATCAACACATCAAGCAAGGCTAAAATCACCGGGGGTAGGTAGACCAGACCAAATACAAAAGGCAGGAACTATCACAGGCTTAACACACAGCTGGAACAGACTTAACTATAATGACTTAAACAAGGACAGGAAACAAACCAAATATGGACACAAGAGGCGGGAACACATGACACACACGACAGAGGACTCTTAGAATATAAATCTTACGTACCTTGATTTTAGCACTTAACACTTTTACTGCTCTTAGTCAGCACGCTGTCTGACCCGGCGAACTGGCTGAGAATCGATCCCATGAGCGGACGGATCACAACCATCGCTGTTTTAGACAGAGAGTCTCCGTTTGTTCAAGACAATATCTACACAGCTATGTTCCTCTGCATTGACAGCGGTATGTTTGCTGACTGACAAAATTACATTTGTTTTCTTGTGTCTGTGCATTTCTTTATGTGCAGCTATAGGGCTGTCTATATGACGTGGGAATGAGGAGAGCCGACACACTAGATGAATTTTCAACTATCACACATCAATCACACATCAATCTTGGCCTAGAAATCCCCCCCCCCCCTCAAAAAATAAAAATAAATAAATTATGAAGTCAGTATTGGGTTAGATGAAAGAAGCATTGAATAGACATTTACAAAAAGCAGGTTTAGAAATAAATATTTTCATTCAACACTGCATAAATAATGATAATGATAAATGGTAAAATGAGATTTTTTTCATGAATACTCTCAATATGAAACTAAATAGGTGGAGTAGTAGGTGGAGGCAAACTGAGGGAACAGTAAAAGGCAATAGTGTGATCATTTCTGAATGGAACACATCTCTCTCTGTCTTTGTTGTTTGAATAGTTTTCTGTCTGTCCCTCAATGTCACACGTACAGTATGCTTCCTTTTCTATTCTAAATAAATGGATAGAAACAACTAGAATCTCTGTTAGTGCCACTTTTAAGCCTTTAACGGTGGCTTCAGTGCAGATAATGAGCTAATAACCACGGCTTGGGTCGTTTCTGTGCATTACAAGCATAGTCAGAGTGGAGTAAGAAAACAGCTAAACACTTTAGACTAAAATATCCTAAAAATACTCTTTTTTGGTAAATAAACTTAAATAAATTTACCTAACATATGTATGTATGCATAACCACCTGGGTAACTGCATTCATTTTTAATAATTCAATGCAACGATGACAACTATTCCTTATTAAATCAGTGCACTTTGTGTCCATTATTCCTTCTGCTGTTACATCAAGGGACCGTCCTCAAACACTGTCACCTTATCTCATGTTTTCTCTTTTTTTTAAACAATGTCAAAAGATGTCCTTGCACCTTTCTCTTAGCTATTTTTGAAGAACGTGAAACAAACAAAAACTTTGTAATTGTTGAGGATAAAAGCTCATTGGAATATTGAGATCTGCTTGATCTACTTACTGTTATTTAGAGTTCAGTAGAGAGGTTTAATATTTCATTTGCATGATATGTTTTTATAATACACAACACTATTAATCTAAATGAGATGGTCAGAGGTGATGGTGATTTTACAGAGAGGAGGCTTTTTGTCATGTTTTTATAGCAGAAAGAAGCTCAAACCGAGCAACGGCTATAAATGTGACAAATCCAAAAGCAAAACCATAAGCAAAGTTGAAGAAACTTCACAAAATGTGCGGTATGAGTTTCCCTGCAAATGTTATGCTACCAACACAAATGGAAAAAATGTTTGTAAGAAGCTTTTAATGGAATAGCGATGCATTTAACAACATTCACAGCATGGATCACAGTTCATATCCATTTGAAGATTTTATTACTGTATTACTGTAGCGATCCAAACATGTTCAGGTTCCGTCTATGCAGCTATTCCATCACGTCTGTTTTAATTTAAATATATGTTGTGCGAATAACAGCATTGATTCAGCTGTACATCTGATCATGACTGTGATGACACAATGTTCAGAAAAACAGAAGAAAAAGATGTAACCAGAAATTCAAAGAAGAATGAACAGAAATGTAAATATGGCTTTATTCTCCCTGCTTAAGAGCGTTAAACCGATATCATTTGATCAGAGACTGTAGGACCCAGTGCTGCTAAATGAGATACTGTGAAATATCTTTTTAAAAAAAGTCCATCCTCATTTTTCTTATTGACCAATAACTCTGGACAGTTAAAATACTCATTCAATGGCATTCCTTAAGAATGGTTATTTCTAATAATAAAATGCTGGGAAGTTTGTCGTCAAGTTTTCCACATTTCCCACCCTCTCCACTCCCACTTTTCCATATTTTTACTCCACTCCAGCTTCTTGAGTCTTTTTCTGATCTGAGGTGTGAACGACCAGGGTTTCATGACACTTTAACATGATCATTGTATTGAATATTTCAGCTGAATAGTGCAAACAACTCATTGGATTTAGTAATAATAACTTTTAACACTAACCCACACCAAGAAAAAGTACTGATTTTAATGGCATCATTTAAAGTAAACAAGAAATCAGAATGGGCTTTTTACTTTCTTAATTCATATTCTTGCTCTTATTGAGAATGATTCTGGGCGAATCAATACAAAGGAATCAATATTTTTGATACTGGTGTTTAGGGCTGTCAAAATGGCTGAAAAACTACGTAAATTTGAATTTTATGAATGATTTTATGTTTAAATATGATCAATATTCGAATTTAAAGGGCATAATTTCAGTTGGGGAAAAAAGCCTTTGGCTTCTCTCCTGAGGCCACAAGAGGGCGCAAAATATTACTAATGCACGTTTATTAAAGCAATAAAATAACTCGACTATCTTTGAAAAAAGTGCATAACGTTTTAAATAATGTTTACAAATCAAATATAATTACTTAAAGGGATAGTTCACCCAAAAATGAAAATTCTGTCATCATTTACTCACCCTCAAGTAGATCCAAACCTGTATGAATGTGTTTGTTCTGAACACAAAGGAAGATATTTTGAAGAAAGTTTGTAACCAGGCTGTTTTGGGGCACCATTGACTTCCATAGAAGGAAAAAAAATACTATGGAAGTCAATGGTGCCCCAGAACTGCTCTGATTCCCTCATTCTTCAGAATATCTTCCTCTGTGTTCAGCAGAACAAACACATTCATACAGGTTTGGAACTACTTGAGGGCGAGTAAATGATGACAGAATTTTCATTTTTGGGTGAACTATCCCTTTAAGTTGTTTAAACAATTAGAAACAAAACAGCATCATGCATGCATAGTTTAACACAAAGGACTGAAAACCAATCACAAAGAGTACTTTTTTAATCTAAAAGCATGAGATGAAGTGAGATGGAGAGAAACCCGCCATAGTTTTGAGACATGTTTTTTTTTTAAAGTTGAACTTAGGTTACACTTTATTTTAAGGTGTCCTTGTTACAGTGTAATTATACATTTAAGTACTGAGTAATACTAATTAACTAGATGCACTTATTATATGGTTAGGTGTTAGGGTTTGGTTTAGGGTTACTTGCATGTAATTATGCATAATTTTTTGGTTTTATAATAGTAAGTACATGTAACATGTAACAAGGACACCTTAAAATAAAGTGTTACCTTGAACTTACATTAATTTTACATGGTTTTCTAAACATGTGGCTCTCTTGTGTGAGACGCGAGTGCAACGCTGATAGATGTCTCTATAGAGCATGCAATAAATGAGTTCTGTGTGAACGGCTTGGTTACAGTTTTGCCATAAACAAGATCTTCTCTGCATTGATGTTCTCTTTTTCTGTAATATTTTGAATGAACAACCAGCAGCGCATCATCTAGTGTATGTGTTAAAATGCAGAACACCTACATCGTCATCTCATCTCGTGTGCCACTGATAAAGCTGCCTGATGCACACCTAAAATTCAAATGCAACGATTTTGCATTTGAATGTGAATTTTTATTTTAAATTCGACAAATATTCGAAATTCGGGAAAAAAAAATTGACAGCCCTGCTGGTGTTGTATGGAAAGAATCCATTCTCAAGTCTAAGTATCAATCAAAACTGAGTTTTTTACTAAAGAACCAGTTTCAACCAGTTAATTCCCTGATGTGTATTCCCTATATATTAAATACTATACTACAGGTGCATCTCAATAAATTAGAATGTCGTGAAAAAAGTTCATTTTTTCTTGTAACTTATTTCAAAAAGTGAAACTTTCATATATTTAAAAAAAATTGTTTTAATTTTGAGGATTTGAGCTTGCAGCTCATGAAAATCAAAAATCAGTATCTCAAAATATTAGGATATTTACATTTGAGTTTCAATAAATGACCATCCATACAGTATAAATTCTGGGTATCTCTTGTTCTTTGAAACCACAATAATGGAGAAGACTGCTGACTTGGCAATGATCCAGAAGATGAACATTGACACCCTCCACAAAGAGGGTAAGTCACAGAAGGTCATTACTGAAAGGTGTGGCTGTTTACAGAGTGCTGTATCAAAGCATATTAAATGCAAAGTTGACTGGAAGGAAGAATTTGGGTAGGAAAAGGTGCACAAGCAACAGGGATAACCGCAAGCTTGAGAATACTGTCAAGCAAAGCTGATTCAAACACTTGTGAGAGCTTCACAAGGAGTGGACTGAAGCTGGAGTCAGTGCATCAAGAGTCACCACGCTCAGACGTCTTCAGGAAAAGGGCTACCAAGCCACTTCTGAACCAGAGACAACATCAGAAGCGTCTTACCTGGGCTGTGGAGAAAAAGAACTGGACTGTTGCTCAGTGGTCCAAAGTCCTCTTTTCAGATGAAAGTACATTTTGCATTTCATTTGGAAACAAGGTCCCAGAGTCTGGAGGAAGAGTGGAGAGGCACAGAATCCATGTTGCTTGAAGTCCAGTGTGAAGTTTCCACAGTCAGTGATGATTTGGGCTGCCATGTCATCTGCTGGTGTTGGTCCACTGTGTTTTCTGAAGTCCACAGTCAACGCAGCCATCTACCAGGAGATTTTAGAGCACTTCATGCTTCCTTCTGCTGACAAGCTTTATGGAGATGCTGATTTCATTTTCCAGCAGGACTTGGCACCTGCCCACACTGCCAAAGGTACCAAAAGCTGGTTCAATGACCATGGTGTTACTGTGCTTGATTGGCCAGCAAACTCGCCTGACCTGAACCCCACAGAGAATCTATGGGGTATTGACAAGAGAAAGATGAGAGACACCAGATCCAACAATGCAGATGAGCTGAAGGCCACTGTCAAAGAAACCTGGGCTTCCATACCACCTCAGCAGTGCCACAAACTGATCACCTCCATGCCACGCCGAATTGAGGCAGTAATTAAAGCAAAAGGAGCCCCTACCAAGTATTGAGTGCATATACAGTAAATGAACATACTTTCCAGAAGGCCAACAATTCACTAAACATGTTTTTTTTATTGGTCTTATGAAGTATTCTAATTTGTTGAGATTGGTGGGTTTGTGTTAAATGTGAGCCTAAATCATCACAATTAAAAGAACCAAAGACTTAAACTACTTCAGTCGGTGTGCATTGAATTTATTTAATACACGAGTTTCACAATTTGAGTTGAATTATTGAAATAAATGAACTTTTCCACGACATTCTAATTTATTGAGATGCACCTGTAAATACTGCTGAGGAGAAATTTAGTTCAGCATTGACCCATATTGCAATACGTATCCTTCTTATCTTGATATGCATGGTATCTTGAGTTTGCTGGCAGTATGTTCCTATTCTCAGTGTTGCTCATCATGAGTCTGTTTGGTCTCCAGGGGTTCCTCCGGCCAGCAGCACTGGGACTCTGCAGATCCTTCTCCAGGACATAAATGATAATGCTCCGGAGGTGTTCCCGCCAGAGGCAGAGATGTGTGAAAAACCTGAGAACAACGGCATTAATATCACAGCACTGGATGCAGACATGGACCCCAACGCTGGACCCTTCTCCTTTGAGCTGCCTTTACAACCCAGCGATGTCAGGAAGAACTGGACAATCACACGTCTCAGTGGTGAGAAAACACACACAAACAGAAATATGCATCTCATCGGCCTCTTGAACAGTTTCTACACCAGATGTGTGCAATGAGATTTTCATTATAGTGTTCACTAGCCGTCTACACTGGAAGCACACGACGCATCACAGCACATCTTTTTTTCACATACTGAAAAATGTAGTTTTTTAGGACATCTGAATGGATTGCTATGCATTTTATTTTTAAATCTATTTGAATGTTACATCAAAGCCAGCTCGTGGTGTTTCTGGTCTCTGGATTATTAAAATAAAATCAGTTTTTAACCATATATTTTGCATAATACTAATAATATTACTTTGCTATTCTAATTCAACTATATTACGGGTGTTGAAGTCTTGTAACAGGGCGAACGAGACGAGAGACGTGCGGATCCATTTGCAAGCTTTATTAGACTTTATTAGATTTATTTATTAGATATGGCAAGGGCAAAACACAAGAATAGTCCAGTGAACAGACGGGGTCGATCAGCGACGAACGGGATCCAGGGGGCAAAACAAAGAGAGGTAATCCGGGTTAACAGCAATAGTCCAGGCAGAGGCAACCAGAGTCCGAACGGCAAGATGAAAGGTTAATCCGAGATAAACAGGTGAGGATCAGAACACAGGAGAGCAGACTATTAACAAGGTTAAACTAAACACGGGAAACACTGAATGGCTCTGTAAAGCAGCTATCACTGGGAGAGGGATAAACGCAGAACAATACTCGGTGATCTGAACGAGCAAGTCCAGGGCTTATAAAGCCTGTCTGATTGGTTGCAGCTGTGTGTGTAATCAGTGCAATGGATGATGGGAGCTGTAGTCCGGAGTGACATGTAACAGTCTGTGTAGTGTGAGAGTCAATGTAACGGAAGAGCGATCTCTGGTGGCAAGCGGATGGAAGTCCATGGACTGGATTCGTGACAAGTCTAGATTCTAGCTCACAACTGGTCTTTTGCTAGCAGTGGCAGACCTTGAAATGAGGAGGTCAAAATAATCTTCCATTTCTCTCTGATGTTTACATAGTTTCTGAGGTAAAGGCTTGCAGAACTTACAACACAGGAGTTTTCAGTTGGGCTGCAAAAGTGCTGCTAGGTGGTTTGTGGAGAGGTTCAATGAAAAATGGTTTTAAACATAAAATAATGTTTTTTAAAATACAAGCTCTTATGAATTTGTCATAACAGACTGGTGAGAAATTTGGACAAGACAAGTTTGTGGTTGAAAATGACTCGTATCAAAATCATAATCAAGATACTGGTCACGTCGCCCACCTCTAAGTAGTTTATCGGGGAGCTGCTGAAAAGTAACTCCACAATGCTTTAATTTAGCATTTGTAAGTCTGTGTAATCAGTCGATGTCTAGCAGGAACAGGACGGCTGACAGTAAACATGGGTGTGCAGCTGGGACAACATCTGGATCTGTTGCAGTGGCAAAATAATTTTATCTGTATTTGGATAAAACGATGTGGGCGGGGTTTAAACCAAAAGTTTAATTTAAGAAATTTAATTCTGAATTTAATTAAATTTAATTTAATCAAAAGTTAAATGTAATTCGGTTCCCTTCATACAAAATGTACGTACATCTAAACTTAACTAAAACAAAAGTAAATGGTAAATAAAATGAAAAACAAAATGTCCCAATATGAGCAGCATAATGAATGAGGCGTCTGCTTATTTGTATGCTTCGAGCGACCTTTTCAGGGTCATTCGTAGGAAATCAGCATGTAATGCAGGGGTCTCCAACCTTTTTTATCATTCGCAAGATACTTTTTAAAAATGAAAGTGGACGAGACCTCCCCGTATTATTATTGTAACAGGGCGAACAAGACGTGAGACGTGCAGATCCATTTGAAAGCTTTATTCCAAGACGTGGTCAAAACATCAGCAAACAGGTATAACACAGGCAAGACAAAGAGTAATCCTAGGGCAAGTGTGGGTCTTTGATCGGCGAACAATATCCAGAGGGCTTGAGAAGAGGGGTAGTCCAATAACATGAGCAATAGTCCAAACGAGGTACAAACAGACAAGGGTTAATCCAAGATACACAGGCAGGAATCAGGAAACAAGGCAACACGAAATGACTAGACTAACTAGAACTGGAAACTAGACTCAGTAAAGCAGCTATCACTAGGTGAGTGATAAACGCAGAACAATACTAGAGACTAGACAGAAACACAGAATGGCTCGGTAAGGCAGCTAACACTAGGAGAGTGCTAAACGCTAGAACAATACTCGGCGATCTGAAAGAGGAAGTCCAAGGCTTATAAAGCGTGTCTGAATGGATTCAGCTGTGTATGTGTAATCAGTGCCTTCAGCTGTGTGTGTGCAATCAGTGCAATGGATCATGGGAACTGTAGTCCGGAGTGACATGTAAAAGTCTGTGTGGTGTGAGAGTCAATGTAAAGAGAAGACGACATCTGGTGGTGAGCAGACGAAAGGCTACGGACTGGATACGTGACAATTATACAGTACTTAAATCTCTTTGGTATAACATGGTATAATGCTACCTGCGACGTCACTTGCAATCCACACAAATCGTGCGTGTTACCAATGGAGACAAGACGCTGTGGTGGTTAAACGATTAAAACTAATTTAGTATTATAACATACAGGGTCCTGCAAGTCATCTGTAGGAGAAAAAGACAAGACCCGCAAATCCGTGGCCACAGAACAGCAGAATATAACACAATGTGCAAAGTCTGCATGATGAAACGGAGACAGTAAACACTCAACTGTGAAAATATATGGTTTTTCTGTGTTATTCAAGCCATCTCTGGTATTTTCATAATAAATAAGTAAAAACATGTTATAATGTTCTCTTTTGTTGGACAACAGGTTTAGAAACGTTTCTCAACATGGACACTCGTGTTACTACAAAGATTTGTTGGAATTGTATTATTAGAGCTTTTCGACTTGCATTCACATGCATTTTCTCAGTCGGGGAATTATTTTTCACACACATGATGATGGTGCTTCTTACGTCCGTTTCAGAGAAGCAGAGGACAAATATTTCAACAGATTGCTCAGGCATTTAAGTGGCACCAAAATAAGGCACTGGGTTTCGGGACCCAACCCTATTCACCTAAATATTTACAGTCTATCTAATTTAACCATTTTGCAATAATCAATGACCGAAAGCATTGTTACAGAGCATTAACGTATTAATAAGCAGTCAGTAATGATTTTTGATATGATAAAGCCCACTGTAACTTGAGTGTTTGTTCATCCACTCTTGCAGTACCTGCGTGAACCGTCTGCGAGAGTTATTTATTTGTGTGGTAATGAATTAATTGTACTAACTAAGCGATTACACATATAAACACTTGAAAAACAGTCTGCAGTGACACCTCACAGTGTCACCCGTAAAATCAGTAAACATTATGTGAGATTACAATGTTGCACTTTGTAACAGTCCTAACAGCTTGACTTCTCTTGAAAAGTGACATTATACTGGATGCTCACTAGCGCCAACTACAGGCTTCGGTGACACGCAGGTGACTACAGACACACTGAAGTAAATGTTATAAATATTGCTCTTCGGTGAAACCGCCATACAGTAAAAACTGTTGTGGACACTTCCAGTTTCTTAAACTAATTTCTTATTTTCATACTGATCACAAATCACACACCTGCATGTAAACACATATGAATAATTCAAAGCAAATATTGCTTTAATAGTGTTTAATCCATTTCCTAGGTGAATATGCACAACTCTCTCTTAAGATTGACTTTCTGGAGAGTGGAATCTATCAGATTCCCATCATAATCTCAGACTCCGGTGACACGCCGCTGTCCAACACCTCGTACCTGCGAGTGAAGGTGTGTCCGTGTGATGATAACGGAGACTGCACGGATCAGGAGCGTATCATGAGCGCTGGACTCGGTACAGGAGCGATCATCACCCTGCTGCTGTGTGTCATCACCCTCCTCAGTGAGTCACATATACAGATCCATCTCAAGAACATGTCCAGCTCCAGTGTTGGGTGTAACGCGTTACTAAGTATTTAAAGTTACTGTAATTAAATTACTTATCCTCTGAAAAAGTAAAGTAAGGCATTACTGTTAATTTTTAGGTAATTTAATTACAGTTACTTATAAAGTACTTGTGTTACATACAGTAAATCATTTCAACAGTTCTAAAATCAATATTGAATTTGAAATGTAAATTTACCATCTAAAGATAAAATTGAATGCAGCATCTTTAACCCTCCGCACGCCGGCTCGTTCGCTTTCAGATTTCCCTGATTCACAGAGAAACCTTAAATACTCAGATACATATAAGACTAAAATCAATAGAATCTAAAAAGTTTGAAGTGTCTACTTTTAAATGAACGAATTCAAATTAAAAACTAATATTTCTGATTATGTAATCCGTATGAAAGCAAGGTACAGTCTTTCCCGTATCTAAAAGCTTGAAGTTTCTACTTTTAAATGAACGAATTCAAATCGAAAACGAATGTTATCTGATTATGTAATCCGTATGAAAATGAGGTACAGTCTTTCCCGTATCTGAGCTCATTATATGCAGTCACCTGCGCGCAAACGCCCTCACCTAAGATAAAAAAAAATTTTTTTTTAAAAAAATCATAATTTTCATCATTTTTGAAAAAAGACCTACTATGAGGGGACAGCGCGATCTGACATGGCTTTATTCAGCAGAGAAGGGGGGGGGCGGTGTTATGGGATGAGGGGATGAAAGAATGGATGAAACGCATTTGTTTCACTCCGTCTCGAATCGCGCTCGCAGAAAGCGCTCGAGAAACAGTATCTCAGTATGCTTTCATCAGGTTTTTATTTTTAAGTAGCCTAAGAGCAAGAGACTGTACGACATTCACGTTACATGATTTGGCTGATTTTTACCGAGAGCGTGACAGTGCACCGCATTAAAAGAAATGATCATTCATGTTTTCATAACCGCTGGCCAAAATCAAAAACAAAACTAAAATTAAAATATCTTTGAGAGCAAGCAGCTTGCGTATTCTGCGTATAGGGAGGATCGGCTCTGTTTCTGTCATTTATTCTTACCTACATTAGTTAACATGTTATTTTTACATAAACCTGTACAGATTTTACTAGTTGGGCTTTTCCTGAACATCTTGCCAAACTGAAATGTATTGTTTAACTTTTAAGCTTTTTTGTTATTCAGATATTTTGCAGAGTATTTCTATTTGTTAACCAAAGAAGGTTACATTATTATTATTTTTTTTTTTTATATTAAGTATTACAATTGTTTTAAAGCTAAAAGGCTAAACTATTCTATGTTTGACTCAAATTGAAAGAAAAAAGAGTTTAATTTCTATTAAGGTTTATATGGATTTTAAGATGTAGCCTAATTAGCGATTTGAATAATTAAGTTGTTGAGTAACTAAGTTACTTTTCAGACAGAGTAATTAGTAAAGTAATTTAAATACAATATTGATGAAGTAATTAGTAACTGTAATTAATTACTTTTTAAAAGTAACTTACCCAACACTGTCCAGATCATACTCCAATATAGAGAATTCAAATGATAGCTTTCTTTAAAAAAATCTCATTCTCATTTCTGTAACGCAAAAAGGAAATATAAATGGTAAAGTATTTATACAAGATTGCAATGTTTGTTCGGCCTTTAATTAGGCGACAAGCACAAAAGTTGTAAAGGCATCTATTGTATCAACGTTCTTCTTCTGTTTCTGCTCCTGAAGTCTATAGCAGTCTATGGAACTGCACACAAGATTTATTAAATCTGAACATGTAAAAGTTGCACTTACATTTATGATAATAACAGCAAGGGCTAGAAACAAATACTTCCCCGAAGGTACCTGCATAACATCTTTCTTGAGATTGACCCTTTCAGAAATCAGTGCTGATGAGGAAAGCTAGTCTTTTTATGTTTGTAATAATAGCTCTCTCTGTGTAGTCCTGGTGTTGTTGTTGGTCATGTGGATGAAAAGGAGAGATAAAGAACGTCTGGTCAAGCAGCTGCTGATCGACCCAGAAGAGGACATAAGAGACAATATCCTGAAATATGATGAAGAGGGAGGAGGAGAGGAAGACCAGGTACTGTCCAAGAACCCCAACTCTAACTCTAGCTTGTATTGGTCTATAACAAGCTAAACGTCTTCTTAGGATTTTAATTAAAAATGTTTTGCCCCCTTTTTTAGATTGTACAGTACAGTAAAGAGCGGACCCTTCAGCATTAGTTTAATAAAGGAAGGCAGGTTTATTTTAAATGTCATCAGCTCTCTTGTGTGTGAAAAATTGTTTTATGGTCGGTCACAGTAAACATCTTTTAAAATTGTTACATTATTGTAATTATATCATAAAAATTAACTTTGAATATATAGTGCAGTATAACAACTGCATCTGTAATCATTCACCGTATTATCCAAGCGGTCACTACTGTAAACATTCACTGTATTATCCCAGCGGTCACTAGTGTGACCATCTGTCACGGTATGAATGGGAGGCGAAGACTCAAATGCAAAGGATGGGTTTTATTCTTCTAATACCAGGTCCAGGTCCATGTGCTGGAGGGGGACCAGGTCCGTGTGCTGGAGGGAGGTCCGTGTGCTGGACCTGGGGACTGAGGCAACGCCGGCGGGATGCAGACCCAGGGCAGAACCAGCGGCCACCACAGCGGTGTGTGTGGAGCTGCCACCTTGGAGCGAGCAATGGCGGGCTCTGCCGCCTCTGGAGCATTGTGAGCGGGCACCGCCGCCTCGGGAGCATAGTGAGCGGGCACCGCCGCCTCAGGGGGATCCTGAGCGGCCATCTCCGCCTCGGGAGGATTGTGAGTGGGCACCGCCGCCTCGGGAGGAACGTGAGCGGGCACCGCCGCCTCGGGAGGATTGTGAGCGGGCACCGCCGCCTTGGGAGGAACGTGAGCGGGTACCGCCGCCTCGGGAGGAACGTGAGCGGGCACCGCCGCCTCGGGAGGATCCTGAGCGGCCACCGCCGCCTCGGGAGGATTGTGAGTGGGTACCACTGCCTCGGGAGCATTGTGAGTGGGCACCGCCGCCTCAGGGGGATCCTGAGCGGCCACCGCCGCCTCGGGAGGATTGTGAGTGGGTACCTCCGCCTCGGGAGGATTGTGAGTGGGTACCTCCGCCTCGGGAGCATTATGAGCGGGCACCGCCGCCTCAGGGGGATCCTGAGCGGCCACCGCCGCCTCGGGAGGATTTTGAGTGGGTACCTCCACCTCGGGAGCATTGTGAGTGGGCACCGCCGCCTCAGGGGGATCCTGAGCGGCCATCGCCACCTCAGGAGGATTGGGAGCGGGCACCACCGCCTCGGGAGGAACGTGAGCGGGCACCGCCGCCTCAGGAGTATTGTGAGCGGGCACCGCCGCCTCGGAGCATTGTGAGTGGGCACCACCGCCTCAGGAGCATTGTGAGCGGGCACCGCCGCCTCGGGAGGAACGTGAGCGGGCACCGCCGCCTCGGGAGGAACGTGAGCGGGCACCGCTGCCTCAGGAGCATTGTGAGCAGGCACCGCCGCCTCGGGAGCATTGTGAGTGGGCACCACCACCTCAGGAGCATTGTGAGCGGGCACCGCCGCCTCGGGAGGAACGTGAGCGGGCACCGCCGCCTCAGGGGGATCCTGAGCGGGCACCGCCGCCTCGGGAGAAACGTGAGCGGGCACCGCCACCTCGGGAGGAACATGAGCGGCCACCGCCACCTCGGGAGCATTGTGAGCGGGCACCGCCGCCTCGGGAGCATAGTGAGCGGGCATCACCGCCTCAGGGGGATCCTGAGCAGGCACCGCCGCCTCGGGAGGAACGTGAGCGGGCACCGCCGCCTCGGGAGGAACGTGAGCGGGCACCGCCGCCTCGGAAGCATCGTGAGCGGGCACCGCCGCCTCGGGAGCATCGTGAGCGGGCCCCGCCGCCTCGGGAGCATCGTGAGCGGGCACCGCCGCCTCGGGAGAATCGTGAGCCCTTCGCACCGACGTCAGCGGAGGGTCCTCCACGCTGCGCCTCAACCAGGGATACCCCGGGAATGAGCGTGAGGTTGTGGGTGCGGCTGACCAGATCCTTGGATCCTCTGGGACCGCCGGCCTGGCAGAAAGACAGGCCAACACCTCCATCTCGAGCTCCAGCTCCTTATGGGCGATCACATGGTCCACCAAGTCCCAGAAGTACCACGCTCTCAGATCACCCAGCCCGTCCCAGTTAACGGGCTTATCCAAGCCTGCCAAGTAGTGATAGTTAAGACTGGCCTCCGTGAGCCCTAGCCCTTGGACTGCATCGTAGAGGCCCTCCGCATAGATGCCCAATGGGCGGCCGTTCTGTTGGCAATGACGCAGCCTCCAGGCTAGGGTCTGCTTGGACTGGTCAAGGTGTTGCTCCATGTCAGAATAAAAAAAGCCCATCCTGCTGAGTCTTCTCTTGGTTGGTACGTTCTGTCACGGTATGAATGGGAGGCGAAGACTCAAAGGATGGGTTTTATTCTTCTAATTCTTCTAATAACAGACAATAAACACAAATCAAACCACCCCGAAGGGGAAAACCAAAAACTCAATAAACATAAACAGGGAAAATCCAGGGAGCAGGCAGGACAGAGTTCCAGGCAGACATCTGGGAAATAATGTGAAACGTACCAACACCGGACAGCAAACACAGGGAGCTTAAATGGGTCAAAAGGCAAATCAGGTAAATTAGGAAACAGCCGGGCATAATGGTGAGTGAGAGCAGAACATGTAGTCTGTGACAATGGGGAACAGCTGAGGGTGTAATAATGAGTGACAGGTGAATGCAATTTGGGGAATGGAGTCCGGGAGGACAGGAGATGGTGACCTCTGGTGGTGAGAGGAAGAAATGCCGGGCCCGGACTCATGACACCATCAACATGTTTACCTCACTCAACAACACTGAATAACTGTGAATTCAGATATTAATGTTAGACACTTAAAGATAATGTGGACCGTCATGTCTTTATGTTAATAAACTTTGTTAACATAATTTCTTTAAACTTCTCAATAAATATGTTATGTCATTTGAGTGCTTACCTTAATTGATGAGAGTGGTATATTTAGTCTAAATGTGTAAATATAAAGAATTCTGTTTACTTCATTGCAGGAATTCTGATATGTTTGTGACGGTTTACAGCAAAGAAAAAAAAAAGGCCTGTCTGACGGGCGCAAATGCATTTTGTGTTACATGAATGAAGTAAATTATGAAGAATGACTGGAGACAGATTGGAAATAATTTTGCTTTGCGTTAAGTATGTTATATTGTTTCAACGGTTTTCACAAAAAGTGGTGGGGACATGTCCCAGCCCGCAAATTACGCCTATGTCACCAACTAAACAAAATGGGCAATAACTCCCTATTACAGCTCGATAATCGTTGTTAAAATATGACTCTCATATTCAAGAACATTTTACTGTTCTTGTCATTCACTCAAAACTGCTGTGTTTGACACATCAGTAAAGAGCAAAAGATGTTTGTAAAAATCAGCGTATGACAATAGAAGTTTTCTAAATGCTATCAGTGTCTTGTTTCTGCACCTAAACAGGATTATGACCTGAGTCAGCTGCAGCAGGCAGATATAGAGACCGATGGTCTCAAGGGCATCCGTCGGATGGATGAGAGACCCGTGCACCCTGAGCCCCGTTACCCCGTCAGATCCACCGCACCTCATCCTGGAGATATTGGAGACTTCATCAGCGAGGTGAAGTATCAAACCAAATACTGTAAAATATCATTGTTTAAAAGAAGAAAACACAGCAGGTGGTACTAATGTGTTGATAAATGTTGCATATGGGCTACGGCCCTCCAGGAATATATACAGTACGTAGTCAAGCAAAATGCTTGCAGTAAAGTAAAAACAACCCAGTCACGTGTGAAACTCTGACAAAATCACCACCAGGTGGCGCAAAGGGATGCTTAATACTATTGCTCCATAAAGCTGGAATTGAAATTAAGATAAAATAATTACATGAATTACTTGTATTAACAACAATAATAACATTTAATATTGATAATTATTCGTCATATAAATGCTTAATGTTCCAGCTATTTGACTTCTGTAACTTACCGTGAAATATTACAGTGACAGCAGTGCTCGAAGTTTGCTTACTATTTATTGTACAGTACTAGCCAGTTTACCAATAAAAGGTTTGAAACTTGCATGTAATAATTCACTGATGCATTTCAGCAGGTCATGTCAGTACTTATTCATTATTCCCATACTAGAGCCCTGCACGACATGCTGAAAAATGTCTGCAAAATAAGAAACTGTTGTAAGATCATTGTATTTATTGGTTCCCATGATTTTAACCCATTTTCAAGGCAAAAATGGACTGCTACTTGTGAAAATGCTTTTTTATACATTTACCTGATAACTTGTCAAGGTCTGTGGTTAAAGCAAATGCATTTTTTAGATGATGTTACATAATGTAAAGCCTGACCTAGAAAGATGGAGATCACGTCATCTTATCAGTGATAGGTCGAGTTAATGCAATAAAAATGGTGACCGTACCTAGATTTTTATCTTTTTCCTTTTAAATACCTTTTTTTGCCTAGATCATTCTTTAAAATTAGACTAAATAAATGCTTCAGTCAAAAATGACTGCATTGGAAACGAATGGTAAGCCAAGTAGTTAACAGGTAATAAATTGGATCATAACTGATCTATAAAAGTACTAGAAAATCCCATGATAAAAAGAATAAAAAACATTATCAAAGTAAAATATGGTACATTCATTTAATTGAAATCATTTATTTCTTTCTTTTTTGACCGCCACACAAGCAGCATCAGTGGGTTGTTTATAAAATGTTCACAGAACTTTTGTAATAAAAAAAGATACTTGTATGATTTATATGTATTTGCTATATGGCAACTATGAAGAGAATAAGATTACATTTAAAATGGGCTTTTCATGTAGTTTTGACAAACTTCCAGTTTAAGCTCCACCCGCACCTGAATTAATCTGAATAGAGATTCAGATCATTCAGCTACAGAAGCGCAGTCTTCACACTGTAAAACAAAATCTGTCAAAATTTACGGTAAAAACTGGTAGTTGTGGTTGCCAGAATTCTACCGTAAAAAAATACAGTAACAACATTTTAGGTTTTATGGTTTTAACTTAAATGTACAGTTAAATACCCACAATTTCATTAACTGATATAATGTTAATATACTAACCTATTGAAGAACTTAAATCTGTTTTGTATCTTTGTAATACACTGATAACCATCAAAAGCAGAAGGTGATGAGAGTCACATGATGAACCAAAGTAGCTTTTAAATAATAACATATATAGAAGAAGCACAGCGTCATTCACACAAACACTAATCACCATCATGATGATCTCAATAAACTGAAATATGCAATAAACATTAATTTAACAACATTAGATGTAACATACAACCCTAATAACATAACTGATAAGAAAAAACTAAGAAGAAACATAGTTATTTCAAAGAAAAAACATCAAATTCAAACAAAATTTGAAATGCAACGCAGGGAATTCTGGGAACATCAGTTTACGGTTTTTCCCTTTAAACTTTACACTTACCGTTAACCATTTAACAGGTTTTTACTGTAGCATTTTCACAGTTTTTTATCACGGTCATTTTTTACAGTGATGTACACACTGCTAGTGGACTCAGTTGAGCATTTTCTGTGTGTTTTAGATGAAAGGATGGTATAAAGTGTACACTGATTG
Organism: Schizothorax lantsangensis; assembly: GCA_027422415.1. NCBI lineage: Eukaryota > Metazoa > Chordata > Actinopteri > Cypriniformes > Cyprinidae > Schizothorax > Schizothorax lantsangensis. The sequence goes on from CM049845.1 coordinate 316,090, forward strand.
TCTTCGCAGGGTCTGAGGGCTGCTGATAATGATGCTAGCGCTCCACCGTACGACTCCCTCTTAGTGTTCGACTACGAAGGTAACGGATCTCCAGCAGGATCGCTCAGCTCCATCAGCTCCTCCAGCAGTGATGGAGACCAGGACTACCATTACCTCCATGACTGGGGTCCTCGCTTCACCAAACTAGCTGACATGTACAGCGGATCAGACGAGTGAAAGACGAGCAGAAGGAGCGTTCTTCGAAGAAGGAGCGTGGATGAAGACAGCTGCAGATATGGGTTTATATGCATCAATACAAGCAAACACAAGTTTCCAAGGCTAAATGTCAAGGCTTAAAGTAATAATACATAGATTGTAGAGTATGATACATGCTCGGCTACACTTGAACTTTACAGTATAGAAGCACAGGGATTTAAATGTGCCTTTTTGTGATCTGATTGATGTTCAAGGCTTTAATTATACTGACTTGAGGAGTGATTTTGAGACTTCTGGATGTGTTCAGCTATGAAACAAATGATCATGCTTTTCTCTTTCGGTTACAAACTGTTTATCAAAAAAATTATTTAACTCATTTTTGTCACAAAGTGAAAATTCGCTGGCAGAAGTGTACACTATGCAGTTCACTAGATTCTTAAGTCAAATATTTTGTTCAACAACAATTTAATATATGCACATAGTTTGAAATAAAAAAGAGATATAACTTAAACATTTGTAACTTTCCTACATTATTACTGTTGCATTGTACACATGCTGTTGCTACACAGTAAAGAAAATGTGCTTTATGCATTGAACAAATAGAATGAATTTCTAAATGATATATCTAAATTCAGTGGGACGGTTTTTGTCAGAATGGATTTGTGTACGTGGAAATTAGTTTTGCTCGAGTGTGTACATTTGTCTTTGATGGAGTAAACATGCAGGTTTATCTGCGCATAATATGATTCTGAACTTCTCAGGACATCTTCTTAACAAGCATCTGTATTTTAACAGCACTTTTATTTCCTCGTAATTATTTACTAGTTTAAAATATATGCAAATTGTTTTCTAGAAATGATGACAAGAGACCAGGATAAACAGATGTTTTGTGAAAGATATTTCATACTGCAATTTGATATTAAAGTAATCAAATTCTTAAAAAAATCACAACCCAGGGTCGCTGGAAATACGTGACTCTGCATATATTTCTGCAAAACCTGGAATACACAATGAGCTATATATATGTGACCCTGGAGCAAAAACCAGTCTTAAGTCACTGGGGTATATTTGTAGCAAGAGCCAAAAATACATTGTATGGGTCAATATTATCCATTTCTCTTTATGCCAAAAATCATTAGATATTAAGTAAAGATCATGTTCCATGAAGATATTTTGTAAAAAAGATTTTTGCAAAAGCGGGCACTTCAAAATACATCAAACAACAAAAAGAAATTCTAACCTTTTAGAAAAATACTGTTTTTAATGTATTTTATAATGTTTCAATATATACTTACAAACTATATATCAGAAAAGTTGTGAGAGGAGCAGTTGACCACTTCCAGAAAAATGAATGTCTCTCTATGGGCCTCTGCTGGATATATATGGTCACTACACTATTCTTTCAAAAACTGCGATTTCTACAAGTTTTTCTCTAACCACCAGATGGCAGAATTTTACACCTACACCTAGATCAATATCCAGAAACAATTTAAATTAAATTTAGATCATCATTTAAGTGATTTTTTCATAAACATTTAATATTTCACATGCAAGCTAATGGTGTAGTGGAGGATTTTTGTGGTAAACGGGTACAAAAGTACTTCATATCTCCCAAAACACAGCATTAATGAATAGATGAGAAGTAAACAAAAAAAAAAAGATATATTATTTGTATGATTAAAAATGTATATATTTTTTACAATTACTCTTTCAGTTGTGTGGTCATATTGACCCCAAAGATCACATGTGTAAACAGGAGATGAAGGTGTTATGAGGGTTGATTTGTGCAGATCTGCTCCGAGTTTCTCAAAATTACAAACGTCAACCTGAAGAAGCAGAAATAAAGTTAATCCCACAGGAAAAGTGTCTGAAGTACTGAGTCAGCTTTTCAGGATATGTGACACTTCAGGTCAGTGTTACTCTTCTTAATGGCTGATAAAGAAACTACGGTTGATTTTGAGTGATTTTGGTTGTATTGTCACACACAGATGTTTTAGGGTGATCATACTATTCTGTGGTTGTGCGGATTAGATTATATGTTAAAGTAACTAGTAATAGTATTTTTCTTTTAATTGTTATTTAAATAATAAATAAAATTACATTTATTATTATTGTTCTTCTTCTTATTAATTATTATTATTACTACTAATACTATTATTGCTGACATTTTTTTACAGTACAATAAGATTGTTGTGATAGTTGCATTTTTTGATGAATATGTTTAATTGTTATAATTTATAAAAAATATTGTAATTATTCTTATTTTTAAATACGCTTTTTTATTTTATAGTATAATAGGATAATTGCAACCGTGACCTTTCTTTATTGATCTGTTATATTAATAAAATCTATTGTTGTTGCTATTATTATTATTATTATACTCGTATTTTATAATTATATTTTATTATTTTTTATTTATTTTAATTATATTTTATTATTTAAATAACAATTAAAAACATTTTACTATTACTCACTTTTTATTTTTTTCAGTACAATTACTGCAATTTTATCTTATGTTTTTTATTGTTCTTATTTAAATAATACAATTCTTCTTCTTTATATAATAATAATACAATTATATTCTTCTTCTTACTAAGTACTGAGTTTATTATTTTACAGAACAATAGGATTATTGCAATAGTTACTTTTTATGGTTTTGGTAATTGTTATAATTAACAATAAAAAAATAACTAAAATATTTAGGACATCATTATTTTTAAATACTTTTTTATTTTATAGTATAATATTATAATTGCAATTGTGACTAGAGCTGTCGCGATTCGTCGATTTTAGTCGACTAGTCGATTTTGAGAAATCATCGACTTCATTTTGCTCGCGTCGACTAACCGCAAAATACCGGAAGTGCCGCATTTCACGGACGAGAATCCATAAAACACATTATTAGACTATTTTCCAAGGCTGCATGATATTAAACCCATTTAAAAATCACAATTAAGCATAATTGTGAATCACAAACGCTATGATGTAATTAAATAATTATATGCGATGCAGTTCTAACACAGTATATGCGCTTTAATTATGTACATGCTGTAGTTAAGCACGTGCGTCTCACAGCGGCTCCGTTCACAGTAGCTCCACAGAAACTTATCATTACACGTGTGGAGCATCTCAAACTCCATCTCTGCATGTTGTTGTGAGTTTGGGTTTATTAAAACGTTCATCTGGGAACGCAGCGTGCACCATTTCATCAGATGTGTAAGGTAATCATTTATAAACCTGTGCAAACACAGGAGAATACATCACGATTTCAGAATAAAAGCTCAACCCCTCACTGAGTTTACACGTTTTGATGTCCCACATATTCATTTAATTATATAAAGTGGCTATAGCATTTCTGTCCTAAAAAGAAATAGCCAAATATTAAAGATTAAGTGGACATTTTGAATTAAACGGTGCTTGGTCAATATTAAACAAGGATTAGATCGCGCAGAGTGTAATGTTTAATAATAATAATCAGGCGCCCCCTGCAGGCCTTTGTTGTTATGCGTTATCTACATTAGCTCTATTGTTTATAATACATTATGCATTTTAACAGTTTTTGTTCAATAAAACCATATGATTTCTTGCTTTTGATACTTTATTTGAACTAATTATCATCATTTATTATCAATCAATGCATCATTGCTATTATATATGTATTTTAAGTCATTTTAAAAGCTATTTTTCACTTACATCTATTTTTATTACCAAAAAAAGAAATATATATATATATATATATTATAGGGCCCTATGAAATCCGTTTTATTTCCAAATTCATTTTTTTCCATTTTCATTTTTCTATACTCTGTTCTAATGGTTAAATAAAATTGTATCAATCAAAAAGCCTGTCTAATTAATTGAGTTTTACAGTGTTGTAACTTGTAATTTGGACTATGAGATGGACACTTGCTTCTTGCACTGTTGCACTTTACTTTTGCTTTAAAAAGGATTTCATTGAAATTTGGATTTAATTTGGTTTAATAAAATATTCTTAAGTAAAATATATATATTTTTTTGGTGGGACATTAATCGTTTTAGATTAATCGATTAATCGATTAATTAGTCGATAGATTAATCGAAATAAAAATAGTAGTTAGTGGCAGCCTAATTGTGACCTTTGTTGATTTGTTATCATTTAAATATTAATAAAATCTATTGTTCTTACTATTATTATTATACTCGCATTTTATACTTTTATTAAAAAAATATATATATTTATTATAATTTTATTTTATTGTTTAAATAACATTTAAAAAACATTTTAATAATATTACTCACTTTTTATTTTACAATACAATTATTTTTAATTTGTTCTGATTTAAATAATACAATTCTTCATAATAATAATAATTTGTTTTGTTTTGTTTTTACAGTGGAATATGATTATTGTAAATGTAACAAATGTCTTATTTTGTTGTATATGCTGAAAATAATAAATTATATTTTGGTTATTATTATTATTATTAAATAGTTTTTATTTTACAGACACATTTTAAAAATAAAGAAAGTACATAAAAATGACAAATGCACTTATAAAAATAAAATAAATTTAAAATAAATATTCTGTCATGTTTCTTCAG
>CM049845.1:320964-345964 GCA_027422415.1 Schizothorax lantsangensis
ACAACCACAGAATAGTATGATCACCCTAAAACATCTGTGTGTGACAATACAACCAAAATCACTCAAAATCAACCGTAGTTTCTTTATCAGCCATTAAGAAGAGTAACACTGACCTGAAGTGTCACATATCCTGAAAAGCTGACTCAGTACTCAGACACTTTTCCTGTGGGATTAACTTTATTTCTGCTTCTTCAGGTTGACGTTTGTAATTTTGAGAAACTCGGAGCAGATCTGCACAAATCAACCCTCATAACACCTTCATCTCCTGTTTACACGTGATCTTTGGGGTCAATATGACCACACAACTGAAAGAGTAATTGTAAAAAATATATACATTTTTAATCATACAAATAATATATCATTTTTTTTTGTTTACTTCTCATCTATTCATTAATGCTGTGTTTTGGGAAATATTAAGTACTTTTGTACCTGTTTACCACAAAAATCCTCAACTACACCATTAGCTTGCATGTGATATATTACATTTGTATGAAAAAAATCACTTAAATGATGATCTAAATTTAATTTAAATTGTTTCTGGATATTGATCTAGGTGTAGGTGTAAAATTCTGCCATCTGGTGGTTAGAGAAAAACTTGTAGAAATCGCAGTTTTTGAAAGAATAGTGTAGTGACCATATATATCCAGCAGAGGCCCATAGAGAGACATTCATTTTTCTGGAAGTGGTCAACTGCTCCTCTCACAACTTTTCTGACATATAGTTTGTAAGTATATATTGAAACATTATAAAATACATTAAAAACAGTATTTTTCTAAAAGGTTAGAATTTCTTTTTGTTGTTTGATGTATTTTGAAGTGCCCGCTTTTGCAAAAATCTTTTTTACAAAATATCTTCATGGAACATGATCTTTACTTAATATCTAATGATTTTTGGCATAAAAGAGAAATGGATAATATTGACCCATACAATGTATTTTTGGCTCTTGCTACAAATATACCCCAGTGACTTAAGACTGGTTTTTGCTCCAGGGTCACATATATATAGCTCATTGTGTATTCCAGGTTTTGCAGAAATATATGCAGAGTCACGTATTTCCAGCGACCCTGGGTTGTGATTTTTTTAAGAATTTGATTACTTTAATATCAAATTGCAGTATGAAATATCTTTCACAAAACATCTGTTTATCCTGGTCTCTTGTCATCATTTCTAGAAAACAATTTGCATATATTTTAAACTAGTAAATAATTACGAGGAAATAAAAGTGCTGTTAAAATACAGATGCTTGTTAAGAAGATGTCCTGAGAAGTTCAGAATCATATTATGCGCAGATAAACCTGCATGTTTACTCCATCAAAGACAAATGTACACACTCGAGCAAAACTAATTTCCACGTACACAAATCCATTCTGACAAAAACCGTCCCACTGAATTTAGATATATCATTTAGAAATTCATTCTATTTGTTCAATGCATAAAGCACATTTTCTTTACTGTGTAGCAACAGCATGTGTACAATGCAACAGTAATAATGTAGGAAAGTTACAAATGTTTAAGTTATATCTCTTTTTTATTTCAAACTATGTGCATATATTAAATTGTTGTTGAACAAAATATTTGACTTAAGAATCTAGTGAACTGCATAGTGTACACTTCTGCCAGCGAATTTTCACTTTGTGACAAAAATGAGTTAAATAATTTTTTTGATAAACAGTTTGTAACCGAAAGAGAAAAGCATGATCATTTGTTTCATAGCTGAACACATCCAGAAGTCTCAAAATCACTCCTCAAGTCAGTATAATTAAAGCCTTGAACATCAATCAGATCACAAAAAGGCACATTTAAATCCCTGTGCTTCTATACTGTAAAGTTCAAGTGTAGCCGAGCATGTATCATACTCTACAATCTATGTATTATTACTTTAAGCCTTGACATTTAGCCTTGGATACTTGTGTTTGCTTGTATTGATGCATATAAACCCATATCTGCAGCTGTCTTCATCCACGCTCCTTCTTCGAAGAACGCTCCTTCTGCTCGTCTTTCACTCGTCTGATCCGCTGTACATGTCAGCTAGTTTGGTGAAGCGAGGACCCCAGTCATGGAGGTAATGGTAATCCTGGTCTCCATCACTGCTGGAGGAGCTGATGGAGCTGAGCGATCCTGCTGGAGATCCGTTACCTTCGTAGTCGAACACTAAGAGGGAGTCGTACGGTGGAGCGCTAGCATCATTATCAGCAGCCCTCAGACCCTGCGAAGACAATCAGTGTACACTTTATACCATCCTTTCATCTAAAACACACAGAAAATGCTCAACTGAGTCCACTAGCAGTGTGTACATCACTGTAAAAAATGACCGTGATAAAAAACTGTGAAAATCCTACAGTAAAAGCCTGTTAAATGGTTAACGGTAAGTGTAAAGTTTAAAGGGAAAAACCATAAACTGATGTTCCCAGAATTCCCTGCGTTGCATTTCAAATTTTGTTTGAATTTGATGTTTTTTCTTTGAAATAACTATGTTTCTTCTTAGTTTTTTCTTATCAATTATGTTTATTAGGGTTGTATGTTACATCTAATGTTGTTAAATTAATGTTTATTGCATATTTCAGTTTATTGAGATCATCATGATGGTGATTAGTGTTTGTGTGAATGACGCTGTGCTTCTTCTATATATGTTATTATTTAAAAGCTACTTTGGTTCATCATGTGACTCTCATCACCTTCTGCTTTTGATGGTTATCAGTGTATTACAAAGATACAAAACAGATTTAAGTTCTTCAATAGGTTAGTATATTAACATTATATCAGTTAATGAAATTGTGGTATTTAACTGTACATTTAAGTTAAAACCATAAAACCTAAAATGTTGTTACTGTATTTTTTTACGGTAGAATTCTGGCAACCACAACTACCAGTTTTTACCGTAAATTTTACAGATTTTGTTTTACAGTGTGAAGACTGCGCTTCTGTAGCTGAATGATCTGAATCTCTATTCAGATTAAATCAGGTGCGGGTGGAGCTTAAACTGGAAGTTTGTCAAAACTACATGAAAAGCCCATTTTAAATGTAATCTTATTCTCTTCATAGTTGCCATATAGCAAATACATATAAATCATACAAGTATCTTTTTTATTACAAAAGTTCTGTGAACATTTTATAAACAACCCACTGATGCTGCTTGTGTGGCGGTCAAAAAAGAAAGAAAGAAATGATTTCAATTAAATGAATGTACCATATTTTACTTTGATAATGTTTTTTATTCTTTTTATCATGGGATTTTCTAGTACTTTTATAGATCAGTTATGATCCATTTATTACCTGTTAACTACTTGGCTTACCATTCGTTTCCAATGCCAGTCATTTTTGACTGAAGCATTTATTTAGTCTAATTTTAAAGAATGATCTAGGCAAAAAAAGGTATTTAAAAGGAAAAAGATAAAAATCTAGGTACGGTCACCATTTTTATTGCATTAACTCGACCTATCACTGATAAGATGACGTGATCTCCATCTTTCTAGGTCAGGCTTTACATTATGTAACATCATCTAAAAAATGCATTTGCTTTAACCACAGACCTTGACAAGTTATCAGGTAAATGTATCAAAAAGCATTTTCACAAGTAGCAGTCCATTTTTGCCTTGAAAATGGGTTAAAATCATGGGAACCAATAAATACAATGATCTTACAACAGTTTCTTATTTTGCAGACATTTTTCAGCATGTCGTGCAGGGCTCTAGTATGGGAATGATGAATAAGTACTGACATGACCTGCTGAAATGCATCAGTGAATTATTACATGCAAGTTTCAAACCTTTTATTGGTAACTGGCTAGTACTGTACAATAAATAGTAAGCAAACTTCGAGCACTGCTGTCACTGTAATATTTCACGGTAAGTTACAGAAGTCAAATAGCTGGAACATTAAGCATTTATATGACGAATAATTATCAAATATTAAATGTTATTATTGTTGTTAATACAAGTAATTTATGTAATTATTTTATCTTAATTTCAATTCCAGCTTTATGGAGCAATAGTATTAAGCATCCCTTTGCGCCACCTGGTGGTGATTTTGTCAGAGTTTCACACGTGACTGGGTTGTTTTTACTTTACTGCAAGCATTTTGCTTGACTACGTACTGTATATATTCCTGGAGGGCCGTAGCCCATATGCAACATTTATCAACACATTAGTACCACCTGCTGTGTTTTCTTCTTTTAAACAATGATATTTTACAGTATTTGGTTTGATACTTTACCTCGCTGATGAAGTCTCCAATATCTCCAGGATGAGGTGCGGTGGATCTGACGGGGTAACGGGGCTCAGGGTGCACGGGTCTCTCATCCATCCGACGGATGCCCTTGAGACCATCGGTCTCTATATCTGCCTGCTGCAGCTGACTCAGGTCATAATCCTGTTTAGGTGCAGAAACAAGACACTGATAGCATTTAGAAAACTTCTATTGTCATACGCTGATTTTTACAAACATCTTTTGCTCTTTACTGATGTGTCAAACACAGCAGTTTTGAGTGAATGACAAGAACAGTAAAATGTTCTTGAATATGAGAGTCATATTTTAACAACGATTATCGAGCTGTAATAGGGAGTTATTGCCCATTTTGTTTAGTTGGTGACATAGGCGTAATTTGCGGGCTGGGACATGTCCCCACCACTTTTTGTGAAAACCGTTGAAACAATATAACATACTTAACGCAAAGCAAAATTATTTCCAATCTGTCTCCAGTCATTCTTCATAATTTACTTCATTCATGTAACACAAAATGCATTTGCGCCCGTCAGACAGGCCTTTTTTTTTTCTTTGCTGTAAACCGTCACAAACATATCAGAATTCCTGCAATGAAGTAAACAGAATTCTTTATATTTACACATTTAGACTAAATATACCACTCTCATCAATTAAGGTAAGCACTCAAATGACATAACATATTTATTGAGAAGTTTAAAGAAATTATGTTAACAAAGTATTATTAACATAAAGACATGACGGTCCACATTATCTTTAAGTGTCTAACATTAATATCTGAATTCACAGTTATTCAGTGTTGTTGAGTGAGGTAAACATGTTGATGGTGTCATGAGTCCGGGCCCGGCATTTCTTCCTCTCACCACCAGAGGTCACCATCTCCTGTCCTCCCGGACTCCATTCCCCAAATTGCATTCACCTGTCACTCATTATTACACCCTCAGCTGTTCCCCATTGTCACAGACTACATGTTCTGCTCTCACTCACCATTATGCCCGGCTGTTTCCTAATTTACCTGATTTGCCTTTTGACCCATTTAAGCTCCCTGTGTTTGCTGTCCGGTGTTGGTACGTTTCACATTATTTCCCAGATGTCTGCCTGGAACTCTGTCCTGCCTGCTCCCTGGATTTTCCCTGTTTATGTTTATTGAGTTTTTGGTTTTCCCCTTCGGGGTGGTTTGATTTGTGTTTATTGTCTGTTATTAGAAGAATAAAACCCATCCTTTGCATTTGAGTCTTCGCCTCCCATTCATACCGTGACAGAACGTACCAACCAAGAGAAGACTCAGCAGGATGGGCTTTTTTTATTCTGACATGGAGCAACACCTTGACCAGTCCAAGCAGACCCTAGCCTGGAGGCTGCGTCATTGCCAACAGAACGGCCGCCCATTGGGCATCTATGCGGAGGGCCTCTACGATGCAGTCCAAGGGCTAGGGCTCACGGAGGCCAGTCTTAACTATCACTACTTGGCAGGCTTGGATAAGCCCGTTAACTGGGACGGGCTGGGTGATCTGAGAGCGTGGTACTTCTGGGACTTGGTGGACCATGTGATCGCCCATAAGGAGCTGGAGCTCGAGATGGAGGTGTTGGCCTGTCTTTCTGCCAGGCCGGCGGTCCCAGAGGATCCAAGGATCTGGTCAGCCGCACCCACAACCTCACGCTCATTCCCGGGGTATCCCTGGTTGAGGCGCAGCGTGGAGGACCCTCCGCTGACGTCGGTGCGAAGGGCTCACGATTCTCCCGAGGCGGCGGTGCCCGCTCACGATGCTCCCGAGGCGGCGGGGCCCGCTCACGATGCTCCCGAGGCGGCGGTGCCCGCTCACGATGCTTCCGAGGCGGCGGTGCCCGCTCACGTTCCTCCCGAGGCGGCGGTGCCCGCTCACGTTCCTCCCGAGGCGGCGGTGCCCGCTCACGTTCCTCCCGAGGCGGCGGTGCCTCGATCAGGATCCCCCTGAGGCGGTGATGCCCGCTCACTATGCTCCCGAGGCGGCGGTGCCCGCTCACAATGCTCCCGAGGCGGCGGTGGCCGCTCATGTTCCTCCCGAGGTGGCGGTGCCTGCTCACGTTTCTCCCGAAGTGGCGGTGCCCGCTCAGGATCCCCCTGAGGCGGCGGTGCCCGCACACGTTCCTCCCGAGGCGGCGGTGCCCACTCACAATGCTCCTGAGGTGGTGGTGCCCACTCACAATGCTCCCGAGGCGGCGGTGCCTGCTCACGTTCCTCCCGAGGCGGCGGTGCCCGCTCACGTTCCTCCCGAGGCGGCGATGCCCGCTCACGTTCCTCCCGAGGCGGCGGTGCCCGCTCACAATGCTCCTGAGGTGGTGGTGCCCACTCACAATGCTCCGAGGCGGCGGTGCCCGCTCACAATACTCCTGAGGCGGCGGTGCCCGCTCACGTTCCTCCCGAGGCGGTGGTGCCCGCTCCCAATCCTCCCGAGGTGGCGATGGCCGCTCAGGATCCCCCTGAAGCGGCGGTGCCCACTCACAATGCTCCCGAGGTGGAGGTACCCACTCAAAATCCTCCCGAGGCGGCGGTGGCCGCTCAGGATCCCCCTGAGGCGGCGGTGCCTGCTCATAATGCTCCCGAGGCGGAGGTACCCACTCACAATCCTCCCGAGGCGGAGGTACCCACTCACAATCCTCCCGAGGCGGCGGTGGCCGCTCAGGATCCCCCTGAGGCGGCGGTGCCCACTCACAATGCTCCCGAGGCAGTGGTACCCACTCACAATCCTCCCGAGGCGGCGGTGGCCGCTCAGGATCCTCCCGAGGCGGCGGTGCCCGCTCACGTTCCTCCCGAGGCGGCGGTGCCCGCTCACGTTCCTCCCGAGGCGGCGGTGCCCGCTCACAATCCTCCCGAGGCGGCGGTGCCCGCTCACAATCCTCCCGAGGCGGCGGTGCCCACTCACAATCCTCCCGAGGCGGAGATGGCCGCTCAGGATCCCCCTGAGGCGGCGGTGCCCGCTCACTATGCTCCCGAGGCGGCGGTGCCCGCTCACAATGCTCCAGAGGCGGCAGAGCCCGCCATTGCTCGCTCCAAGGTGGCAGCTCCACACACACCGCTGTGGTGGCCGCTGGTTCTGCCCTGGGTCTGCATCCCGCCGGCGTTGCCTCAGTCCCCAGGTCTCCCTCCAGCACACGGACCTGGTCCCCCTCCAGCACATGGACCTGGACCTGGTATTAGAAGAATAAAACCCATCCTTTGCATTTGAGTCTTCGCCTCCCATTCATACCGTGACAGATGGTCACAATAGTGACCGCTGGGATAATACAGTGAATGTTTACAGTAGTGACCGCTTGGATAATACAGTGAATGATTAGAGATGCAGTTGTTAGTGAAGGTTGCACTAAAATACTGCACTATATTCAAAGTTAATTTTTATGATATAATTACAATAATGTAACAATTTTAAAAGATGTTTACTGTGACCGACCATAAAACAATTTTTCACACACAAGAGAGCTGATGACATTTAAAATAAACCTGCCTTCCTTTATTAAACTAATGCTGAAGGGTCCGCTCTTTACTGTACTGTACAATCTAAAAAAGGGGGCAAAACATTTTTAATTAAAATCCTAAGAAGACGTTTAGCTTGTTATAGACCAATACAAGCTAGAGTTAGAGTTGGGGTTCTTGGACAGTACCTGGTCTTCCTCTCCTCCTCCCTCTTCATCATATTTCAGGATATTGTCTCTTATGTCCTCTTCTGGGTCGATCAGCAGCTGCTTGACCAGACGTTCTTTATCTCTCCTTTTCATCCACATGACCAACAACAACACCAGGACTACACAGAGAGAGCTATTATTACAAACATAAAAAGACTAGCTTTCCTCATCAGCACTGATTTCTGAAAGGGTCAATCTCAAGAAAGATGTTATGCAGGTACCTTCGGGGAAGTATTTGTTTCTAGCCCTTGCTGTTATTATCATAAATGTAAGTGCAACTTTTACATGTTCAGATTTAATAAATCTTGTGTGCAGTTCCATAGACTGCTATAGACTTCAGGATTTAATAAATCTTGCAGTTCCATAGACTGCTATAGACTTCAGAGCAGAAACAGAAGAAGAACGTTGATACAATAGATGCCTTTACAACTTTTGTGCTTGTCGCCTAATTAAAGGCCGAACAAACATTGCAATCTTGTATAAATACTTTACCATTTATATTTCCTTTTTGCGTTACAGAAATGAGAATGAGATTTTTTTAAAGAAAGCTATCATTTGAATTCTCTATATTGGAGTATGATCTGGACAGTGTTGGGTAAGTTACTTTTAAAAAGTAATTAATTACAGTTACTAATTACTTCATCAATATTGTATTTAAATTACTTTACTAATTACTCTGTCTGAAAAGTAACTTAGTTACTCAACAAGTAACTTAATTATTCAAATCGCTAATTAGGCTACATCTTAAAATCCATATAAACCTTAATAGAAATTAAACTCTTTTTTCTTTCAATTTGAGTCAAACATAGAATAGTTTAGCCTTTTAGCTTTAAAACAATTGTAATACTTAATATAAAAAAATAATAAAATAATGTAACCTTCTTTGGTTAACAAATAGAAATACTCTGCAAAATATCTGAATAACAAAAAAGCTTAAAAGTTAAACAATACATTTCAGTTTGGCAAGATGTTCAGGAAAAGCCCAACTAGTAAAATCTGTACAGGTTTATGTAAAAATAACACGTTAACTAATGTAGGTAAGAATAAATGACAGAAACAGAGCCGATCCTCCCTATACGCAGAATACGCAAGCTGCTTGCTCTCAAAGATATTTTAATTTTAGTTTTGTTTTTGATTTTGGCCAGCGGTTATGAAAACATGAATGATCATTTCTTTTAATGCGGTGCACTGTCACGCTCTCGGTAAAAATCAGCCAAATCATGTAACGTGAATGTCGTACAGTCTCTTGCTCTTAGGCTACTTAAAAATAAAAACCTGATGAAAGCATACTGAGATACTGTTTCTCGAGCGCTTTCTGCGAGCGCGATTCGAGACGGAGTGAAACAAATGAGTTTCATCCATTCTTTCATCCCCTCATCCCATAACACCGCCCCCCCCTTCTCTGCTGAGTAAAGCCATGTCAGATCGCGCTGTCCCCTCATAGTAGGTCTTTTTTCAAAAATGATGAAAATTATGATTTTTTTAAAAAAAAAATTATCTTAGGTGAGGGCGTTTGCGCGCAGGTGACTGCATATAATGAGCTCAGATACGGGAAAGACTGTACCTCATTTTCATACGGATTACATAATCAGATAACATTCGTTTTCGATTTGAATTCGTTCATTTAAAAGTAGAAACTTCAAGCTTTTAGATACGGGAAAGACTGTACCTTGCTTTCATACGGATTACATAATCAGAAATATTAGATTTTAATTTGAATTCGTTCATTTAAAAGTAGACACTTCAAACTTTTTTGATTCTATTGATTTTAGTCTTATATGTATCTGAGTATTTAAGGTTTCTCTGTGAATCAGGAAATCTGAAAGCGAACGAGCCGGCGTGCGGAGGGTTAAAGATGCTGCATTCAATTTTATCTTTAGACGGTAAATTTACATTTCAAATTCAATATTGATTTTAGAACTGTTGAAATTATTTACTGTATGTAACACAAGTACTTTATAAGTAACTGTAATTAAATTACCTAAAAATTAACAGTAATCCCTTACTTTACTTTTTCAGAGGATAAGTAATTTAATTACAGTAACTTTAAATACTTAGTAACGCGTTACACCCAACACTGGAGCTGGACATGTTCTTGAGATGGATCTGTATATGTGACTCACTGAGGAGGGTGATGACACACAGCAGCAGGGTGATGATCGCTCCTGTACCGAGTCCAGCGCTCATGATACGCTCCTGATCCGTGCAGTCTCCGTTATCATCACACGGACACACCTTCACTCGCAGGTACGAGGTGTTGGACAGCGGCGTGTCACCGGAGTCTGAGATTATGATGGGAATCTGATAGATTCCACTCTCCAGAAAGTCAATCTTAAGAGAGAGTTGTGCATATTCACCTAGGAAATGGATTAAACACTATTAAAGCAATATTTGCTTTGAATTATTCATATGTGTTTACATGCAGGTGTGTGATTTGTGATCAGTATGAAAATAAGAAATTAGTTTAAGAAACTGGAAGTGTCCACAACAGTTTTTACTGTATGGCGGTTTCACCGAAGAGCAATATTTATATCATTTACTTCAGTGTGTCTGTAGTCACCTGCGTGTCACCGAAGCCTGTAGTTGGCGCTAGTGAGCATCCAGTATAATGTCACTTTTCAAGAGAAGTCAAGCTGTTAGGACTGTTACAAAGTGCAACATTGTAATCTCACATAATGTTTACTGATTTTACGGGTGACACTGTGAGGTGTCACTGCAGACTGTTTTTCAAGTGTTTATATGTGTAATCGCTTAGTTAGTACAATTAATTCATTACCACACAAATAAATAACTCTCGCAGACGGTTCACGCAGGTACTGCAAGAGTGGATGAACAAACACTCAAGTTACAGTGGGCTTTATCATATCAAAAATCATTACTGACTGCTTATTAATACGTTAATGCTCTGTAACAATGCTTTCGGTCATTGATTATTGCAAAATGGTTAAATTAGATAGACTGTAAATATTTAGGTGAATAGGGTTGGGTCCCGAAACCCAGTGCCTTATTTTGGTGCCACTTAAATGCCTGAGCAATCTGTTGAAATATTTGTCCTCTGCTTCTCTGAAACGGACGTAAGAAGCACCATCATCATGTGTGTGAAAAATAATTCCCCGACTGAGAAAATGCATGTGAATGCAAGTCGAAAAGCTCTAATAATACAATTCCAACAAATCTTTGTAGTAACACGAGTGTCCATGTTGAGAAACGTTTCTAAACCTGTTGTCCAACAAAAGAGAACATTATAACATGTTTTTACTTATTTATTATGAAAGGCAGAAAATACCAGAGATGGCTTGAATAACACAGAAAAACCATATATTTTCACAGTTGAGTGTTTACTGTCTCCGTTTCATCATGCAGACTTTGCACATTGTGTTATATTCTGCTGTTCTGTGGCCACGGATTTGCGGGTCTTGTCTTTTTCTCCTACAGATGACTTGCAGGACCCTGTATGTTATAATACTAAATTAGTTTTAATCGTTTAACCACCACAGCGTCTCGTCTCCATTGGTAACACGCACGATTTGTGTGGATTGCAAGTGACGTCGCAGGTAGCATTATACCATGTTATACCAAAGAGATTTAAGTACTGTATAATTGTCACGTATCCAGTCCGTAGCCTTTCGTCTGCTCACCACCAGATGTCGTCTTCTCTTTACATTGACTCTCACACCACACAGACTTTTACATGTCACTCCGGACTACAGTTCCCATGATCCATTGCACTGATTGCACACACACAGCTGAAGGCACTGATTACACATACACAGCTGAATCCATTCAGACACGCTTTATAAGCCTTGGACTTCCTCTTTCAGATCGCCGAGTATTGTTCTAGCGTTTAGACTCTCCTAGTGTTAGCTGCCTTACCGAGCCATTCTGTGTTTCTGTCTAGTCTCTAGTATTGTTCTGCGTTTATCACTCACCTAGTGATAGCTGCTTTACTGAGTCTAGTTTCCAGTTCTAGTTAGTCTAGTCATTTCGTGTTGCCTTGTTTCCTGATTCCTGCCTGTGTATCTTGGATTAACCCTTGTCTGTTTGTACCTCGTTTGGACTATTGCTCATGTTATTGGACTACCCCTCTTCTCAAGCCCTCTGGATATTGTTCGCCGATCAAAGACCCACACTTGCCCTAGGATTACTCTTTGTCTTGCCTGTGTTATACCTGTTTGCTGATGTTTTGACCACGTCTTGGAATAAAGCTTTCAAATGGATCTGCACGTCTCACGTCTTGTTCGCCCTGTTACAATAATAATACGGGGAGGTCTCGTCCACTTTCATTTTTAAAAAGTATCTTGCGAATGATAAAAAAGGTTGGAGACCCCTGCATTACATGCTGATTTCCTACGAATGACCCTGAAAAGGTCGCTCGAAGCATACAAATAAGCAGACGCCTCATTCATTATGCTGCTCATATTGGGACATTTTGTTTTTCATTTTATTTACCATTTACTTTTGTTTTAGTTAAGTTTAGATGTACAGTACATTTTGTATGAAGGGAACCGAATTACATTTAACAGTAACACTTTATAATAACTGCACACTATGAATCATTAGTAAATAGTGAGTTCAATCCTATAAAGCATTGTTCCAGCATTAATAGTCAAAGCAGTTTCTTAAATACAGCTATAAATGCCTTGTTCTTGGTTTATAACCCCGCCCACATCTATTACAAAGAGATTTAAAGACTCAATTATCTTCCAAACAAACACAACACAGAGGGATACACAACTTATTTATGCCAAGATGCAACAGATCCAGATGTTGTCCCAGTTTCATTTTTTGCATCTTGAAAACCCATGTTTACTGTCAGCCGTTCCTGTATTCCTGCTGTGTTGTGTTTGTTTAGACTTTTCTGTTTGGAAGATGATTACATCAGACTTTACAAATGCTAAATTATAAGCATTGTGGAGTAATAATCCTCACTTTCAGATGAGCTCACACAAACTACTTAGAGGTGTCTGGCGACGTGACCAAATGTTTTATAACTACCTGACTTAATCATGATTTTGATCACAGCAGGAATATGTGTTAATAAAGCATTTATCAACACACTGAGCAACTATGTCATGTGTCCAAATTTCTCACCAGTCTGTTATGACAAATTCATAAGAGCTTGTATATTTAAAAAACATTATTTTATGTTTAAAACATTTACTTACACTTGAACCTCTCCAAAACCACCTAGCAGCACTTATTGAAGCCCAACTGACATAACTCCTGTGTTGTAAAATGGAACATTATTCTGCAAGCCTTTACCTCAGAAACTATGTAAACATCAGAGAGAAATGGAAGATTATTTTGACCTCCTCATTTCAAAGGTCTGCCACTGCTAGCAAAAGACCAGTTGTGAGCTAGAATCTAGACTTGTCACGAATCCAGTCCATGGACTTCCATCCGCTTGCCACCAGAGATCGCTCTTCCGTTACATTGACTCTCACACTACACAGACTGTTACATGTCACTCCGGACTACAGCTCCCATCATCCATTGCACTGATTACACACACACCTGCTGCAACCAATCAGACAGGCTTTATAAGCCCTGGACTTGCTCGTTCAGATCACCGAGTATTGTTCTGCGTTTATCCCTCTCCCAGTGATAGCTGCTTTACAGAGCCATTCAGTGTTTCCCGTGTTTAGTTTAACCTTGTTAATAGTCTGCTCTCCTGTGTTCTGATCCTCGCCTGTTTATCTCGGATTAACCTTTCATCTTGCCGTTCGGACTCTGGTTGCCTCTGCCTGGACTATTGCTGTTAACCCGGATTACCTCTCTTTGTTTTGCCCCCTGGATCCCGTTCGTCGCTGATCGACCCCGTCTGTTCACTGGACTATTCTTGTGTTTTGCCCTTGCCATATCTAATAAATAAATCTAATAAAGTCTAATAAAGCTTGCAAATGGATCCGCACGTCTCTCGTCTCGTTCGCCCTGTTACAAGACTTCAACACCCGTAATATAGTTGAATTAGAATAGCAAAGTAATATTATTAGTATTATGCAAAATATATGGTTAAAAACTGATTTTATTTTAATAATCCAGAGACCAGAAACACCACGAGCTGGCTTTGATGTAACATTCAAATAGATTTAAAAATAAAATGCATAGCAATCCATTCAGATGTCCTAAAAAACTACATTTTTCAGTATGTGAAAAAAAGATGTGCTGTGATGCGTCGTGTGCTTCCAGTGTAGAGGGCTAGTGAACACTATAATGAAAATCTCACCGCACACATCTGGTGTAGAAACTGTTCAAGAGATGAGATGATATTTCTGTTTGTGTGTGTTTTCTCACCACTGAGACGTGTGATTGTCCAGTTCTTCCTGACATCGCTGGGTTGTAAAGGCAGCTCAAAGGAGAAGGGTCCAGCGTTGGGGTCCATGTCTGCATCCAGTGCTGTGATATTAATGCCGTTGTTCTCAGGTTTTTCACACATCTCTGCCTCTGGCGGGAACACCTCCGGAGCATTATCATTTATGTCCTGGAGAAGGATCTGCAGAGTCCCAGTGCTGCTGGCCGGAGGAACCCCTGGAGACCAAACAGACTCATGATGAGCAACACTGAGAACAGGAACATACTGCCAGCAAACTCAAGATACCATGCATATCAAGATAAGAAGGATACGTATTGACGAATATGGGTCCATGCTGAACTAAATTTCTCCTCAGCAGTTTTACAGGTGCATCTCAATAATTAATGCGTGGAAAAGTTCATTTATTTCAGTAATTCAACTCAAATTGTGAAACTCGTGTATTAAATAAATTCAATGCGGTCACCGACATGAAGTGGAGTTTACAGTCAACTCAAATTGGTTCTTTTAATTGTGTGCATTAGGCTCACATTTAACACAAACCCACCAATCTCAACAAATAAATTCAAAGACCAATAAAAAAAACATGTTTAGTGAATTGTTGGCCTTCTGGAAAGTATGTTCATTTACCGCTTATATGCACTCAATACTTGGTAGGGGCTCCTTTTGCTTTAATTACACCTCAACAAATTAGAATATTTCATCCAATAAAAAAAAACATGGCGTGGCATGAGGTGATATACAGTATTGTGGCACTGCTGAGGTTCGGTATGGAAGCCCAGGTTTTTGTACTGGCCTTCAGCTCATCTGCTATTGTGGATCTGGATTGTTTCTTCCACATCTCTCTTGTCATCCATAGATTCTCTGTGGGGTTCAGGTCAGGCGAGTTGCTGGCCAATTCCAAACAGTAACACCATGGTCATTTTAGAACCAGCTTTTGGTAACCTTTGGCAGTTGGGCAGGTGCCAAGTTGCTGGCCATAACAGACAAATGCAGTTAATCAACCATAAAGCTTGTCAGTGTGGGCAGAAGGAAGCAAAGTGCTCTAAAATCTCCTGGTAGATTGAGCGTGCGTGACTGTGGACTTCAGAAAACACTAAACACCTCTCTGAGTCTCTCATCAGTGACCAACACCAGCAGATCGGCAGCCCAAATCATCACTGACTGTGGAAACTTCACACTGGACCTTCAAGCAACAGTGGATTCTGTGCCTCTCCACTCTTGCCTCCAGACTCTGGGACCTTGTTTCCAAATGAAATGCAAAATGTACTTTCATCTGAAAAGAGGACTTTGGACCACTGAGCAAACTCCAGTCCAGTTCTTTTTCTCCAGCAGCGCTAACAACATTAGACGCGTTCTGATGTTTCTCTGGTTCAGAAGTGGCTTGGTAGCCCTTTTCCTGAAGACGTCTGAGCGTGGTGACTCTGTGATGCACTGACTCCAGCTTCAGTCCACTCCTTGGGAAGCTCTCATCTCCCAAGTGTTTGAATCAGCTTTGCTTGTACAGTATTCTCAAGCTTGCGGTTATCCCTGTTGCTTGTGCACCTTTTCCTACCCAAATTCTGTCCTTCCAGTCAACTTTGCATTTACTATATGCTTTGATACAGCACTCTGTAAACAGCCACACCTTTCAGTAATGACCCTCTGTTGACTTACCCTCTTTGTGGAGGGTGTCAATGTTCATCTTCTGGATCATTGCCAAGTCAGCAGTCTTCTCCATTATTGTGGTTTCAAAGAACAAGAGATACCCAGAATTTATACTGTATGGATGGGTCATTTATGCCTGAAACTCAAATGTAAATATCCTGAATAATTTTGAGATACCTGATTTTTGACTTTCATGAGCTGCAAGCTCAAATCCTCAAAATTAAAACAATTTTTTTTTAAATATATGAAAGTTTCACTTTTTGAAATAAGTTACAAGAAAAAATGAACTTTTTTCACGACATTCTAATTTATTGAGATGCACCTGTAGTATAGTATTTAATATATAGGGAATACACATCAGGGAATTAACTGGTTGAAACTGGTTCTTTAGTAAAAAACTCAGTTTTGATTGATACTTAGACTTGAGAATGGATTCTTTCCATACAACACCAGCAGGGCTGTCAATTTTTTTTTCCCGAATTTCGAATATTTGTCGAATTTAAAATAAAAATTCACATTCAAATGCAAAATCGTTGCATTTGAATTTTAGGTGTGCATCAGGCAGCTTTATCAGTGGCACACGAGATGAGATGATGTAGGTGTTCTGCATTTTAACACATACACTAGATGATGTGCTGCTGGTTGTTCATTCAAAATATTACAGAAAAAGAGAACATCAATGCAAAGAAGATCTTGTTTATGGCAAAACTGTAACCAAGCCGTTCACACAGAACTCATTTATTGCATGCTCTATAGAGACATCTATCAGCGTTGCACTCGTGTCTCACACAAGAGAGCCACATGTTTAGAAAACCATGTAAAATTAATGTAAGTTCAAGGTAACACTTTATTTTAAGGTGTCCTTGTTACATGTTACATGTACTTACTATTATAAAACCAAAAAATTATGCATAATTACATGCAAGTAACCCTAAACCAAACCCTAACACCTAACCATATAATAAGTGCATCTAGTTAATTAGTATTACTCAGTACTTAAATGTATAATTACACTGTAACAAGGACACCTTAAAATAAAGTGTAACCTAAGTTCAACTTTAAAAAAAACATGTCTCAAAACTATGGCGGGTTTCTCTCCATCTCACTTCATCTCATGCTTTTAGATTAAAAAAGTACTCTTTGTGATTGGTTTTCAGTCCTTTGTGTTAAACTATGCATGCATGATGCTGTTTTGTTTCTAATTGTTTAAACAACTTAAAGGGATAGTTCACCCAAAAATGAAAATTCTGTCATCATTTACTCACCCTCAAGTAGTTCCAAACCTGTATGAATGTGTTTGTTCTGCTGAACACAGAGGAAGATATTCTGAAGAATGAGGGAATCAGAGCAGTTCTGGGGCACCATTGACTTCCATAGTATTTTTTTTCCTTCCATGGAAGTCAATGGTGCCCCAAAACAGCCTGGTTACAAACTTTCTTCAAAATATCTTCCTTTGTGTTCTGCAGAACAAACACATTCATACAGGTTTGGATCTACTTGAGGGTGAGTAAATGATGACAGAATTTTCATTTTTGGGTGAACTATCCCTTTAAGTAATTATATTTGATTTGTAAACATTATTTAAAACGTTATGCACTTTTTTCAAAGATAGTCGAGTTATTTTATTGCTTTAATAAACGTGCATTAGTAATATTTTGCGCCCTCTTGTGGCCTCAGGAGAGAAGCCAAAGGCTTTTTTCCCCAACTGAAATTATGCCCTTTAAATTCGAATATTGATCATATTTAAACATAAAATCATTCATAAAATTCAAATTTACGTAGTTTTTCAGCCATTTTGACAGCCCTAAACACCAGTATCAAAAATATTGATTCCTTTGTATTGATTCGCCCAGAATCATTCTCAATAAGAGCAAGAATATGAATTAAGAAAGTAAAAAGCCCATTCTGATTTCTTGTTTACTTTAAATGATGCCATTAAAATCAGTACTTTTTCTTGGTGTGGGTTAGTGTTAAAAGTTATTATTACTAAATAAAATGAGTTGTTTGCACTATTCAGCTGAAATATTCAATACAATGATCATGTTAAAGTGTCATGAAACCCTGGTCGTTCACACCTCAGATCAGAAAAAGACTCAAGAAGCTGGAGTGGAGTAAAAATATGGAAAAGTGGGAGTGGAGAGGGTGGGAAATGTGGAAAAACTTGACGACAAACTTCCCAGCATTTTATTATTAGAAATAACCATTCTTAAGGAATGCCATTGAATGAGTATTTTAACTGTTCAGAGTTATTGGTCAATAAGAAAAATGAGGATGGACTTTTTTTAAAAAGATATTTCACAGTATCTCGTTTAGCAGCACTGGGTCCTACAGTCTCTGATCAAATGATATCGGTTTAACGATCTTAAGCAGGGAGAATAAAGCCATATTTACATTTCTGTTCATTCTTCTTTGAATTTCTGGTTACATCTTTTTCTTCTGTTTTTCCGAACATTGTGTCATCACAGTCATGATCAGATGTACAGCTGAATCAATGCTGTTATTCGCACAACATATATTTAAATTAAAACAGACGTGATGGAATAGCTGCATAGACGGAACTGGAACATGTTTGGATCGCTACAGTAATACAGTAATAAAATCTTCAAATGGATATGAACTGTGATCCATGCTGTGAATGTTGTTAAATGCATCGCTATTCCATTAAAAGCTTCTTACAAACATTTTTTCCATTTGTGTTGGTAGCATAACATTTGCAGGGAAACTCATACCGCACATTTTGTGAAGTTTCTTCAACTTTGCTTATGGTTTTGCTTTTGGATTTGTCACATTTATAGCTGTTGCTCAGTTTGAGCATTCTTTCTGCTAAAAACATGACAAAACCCTCCTCTCTGTAAAATCACCATCACCTCTGACCATCTCATTTAGATTAATAGTGTTGTGTATTACAAAAAACATATCATGCAAATGAAATATTAAACCTCTCTACTGAACTCTAAATAACAGTAAGTAGATCAAGCAGATCTCAATATTCCAATGAGCTTTTATCCTCAACAATTACAAAGTTTTTGTTTGTTTCACGTTCTTCAAAAATAGCTAAGAGAAAGGTGCAAGGACATCTTTTGACATTGTTTAAAAAAAAGAGAAAACATGAGATAAGGTGACAGTGTTTGAGGACGGTCCCTTGATGTAACAGCAGAAGGAATAATGGACACAAAGTGCACTGATTTAATAAGGAATAGTTGTCATCGTTGCATTGAATTATTAAAAATGAATGCAGTTACCCAGGTGGTTATGCATACATACATATGTTAGGTAAATGTATTTAAGTTTATTTACCAAACAAAAGAGTATTTTTAGGATATTTTAGTCTAAAGTGTTTAGCTGTTTTCTTACTCCACTCTGACTATGCTTGTAATGCACAGAAACGACCCAAGCCGTGGTTATTAGCTCATTATCTGCACTGAAGCCACCGTTAAAGGCTTAAAAGTGGCACTAACAGAGATTCTAGTTGTTTCTATCCATTTATTTAGAATAGAAAAGGAAGCATACTGTACGTGTGACATTGAGGGACAGACAGAAAACTATTCAAACAACAAAGACAGAGAGAGATGTGTTCCATTCAGAAATGATCACACTATTGCCTTTTACTGTTCCCTCAGTTTGCCTCCACCTACTACTCCACCTATTTAGTTTCATATTGAGAGTATTCATGAAAAAAATCTCATTTTACCATTTATCATTATCATTATTTATGCAGTGTTGAATGAAAATATTTATTTCTAAACCTGCTTTTTGTAAATCTCTATTCAATGCTTCTTTCATCTAACCCAATACTGACTTCATAATTTATTTATTTTTATTTTTTTGAGGGGGGGGGGGGATTTCTAGGCCAAGATTGATGTGTGATTGATGTGTGCTAGTTGAAAATTCATCTAGTGTATCAGCTCTCCTCATTCCCACGTCATATAGACAGCCCTATAGCTGCACATAAAGAAATAAAACAAATGTAATTTTGTCAGTCAGCAAACATACCGCTGTCAATGCAGAGGAACATAGCTGTGTAGATATTGTCTTGAACAAACGGAGACTCTCTGTCTAAAACAGCGATGGTTGTGATCCGTCCGCTCATGGGATCGATTCTCAGCCAGTTCGCCGGGTCAGACAGCGTGCTGTACCTAAGACGACAGTAAAAGTGTTAAGATATGTAACCTTGATTTTAGCATAAGATTTATATTCATTACAAGTATTTTATATTACTGTTTGATACAAACGTTAGTGTTGGTCCTTAAATACGATTGGTTGGACACATCTATAAGATACCAAATGTGACCCTGGAGCACAGAACCAGTCTTAAGTCGCTGGGGTATATTTGTAGCAATAGACAATACATTGTATAAAATTATAGATTTTTCTTTTATACCAAAAATCATTAGGATATTAAGATCATGTTCCATGAAGATATTTTGTAAATATCTTACTGTAAATAAATCAAAACTTAATTTTTGATTAGTAATATGCATTGCTAAAAACTTCATTTGAACAACTTTAAAGGAGATTTTCTCAATATTTAGATTTTTTTGCACCCTCAGATTCCAGATTTACAAATATTATCCTATCATAACAAACCATACATCAATGGAAATATTATTTATTCAGATTTCAGCTGATGCATACATCTCAATTTCGAAAAAATTGACACTTAAGACTGGTTTTGTGGTCCAGGGTCACAAATGATCTCTTAAAGTAGGTGTACAGTTCTTGATGGTCTCTGCAGTATGTGTTGTTAATGATACTCGTGACTGATGCTTCACTCACCTGAGGCTCTGCTGCTCGAAGCGGTCTGGATCCTGAGCGGTGAAGACCGTGATCTCAGACTCGGCCGGCATGCCCTCCTGCAGACGGAGCACTTTAGGGTTCGGCTGGAAATACGGGCTCTCGTTGACATCCGTGACACGAATAGAGACGGTGGCTGTGGACTGACGGGGCAGACGGATGCCTTTGTCCAGAGGAACCTCATTCAGCGCCACCACCGTCAGCACAAACGATCTGTTGATCTCATAGTCAACGGACTGAAATAAAGATGGAAAAGAAAGTGAAATCAATAAATTGAATTGTATGAATCAGCAATGTAGTCTGTGTCCATCTAAAATTTGGAGTATTATATTCTATTCTTGCCGTAGTTGTGTCACTTCTGAGAGTTTATGTCTAGCAGCTGACGCTCGTTCCATGGTTTGGTGTTTTGTGTCCGAGCGCATGGTTTTTCTAAATCCTGATCATGTGCTCTTGGTCTTGTCTTTTTGTAAGCAAACAGCAATTACACAAAAACATGAATTGTATTACTCACAATCTGTCCTTATAATGTTAATGCTACTTTTAGGGCTGCCCCCTAATAGTCGACTAACCGTTAGTTGACCAGAAGAGGTTTGGTCGACCAAAATTTCATTAGTCGCTTAGTCACTGAAAAAAAAAATCACAATGGCAAAGTCACGCAGATCGTTAATGGCTGGTTATCGGGGAGGACGTCCAAACGCTCGCCTATCATTCATCGACCTCAAATAGGACTTATTATCTGAAATATGTTAGTAGCAGCGACTTTACATGTCTGCTCAATCTAATATTATCCAAGAGAAATGTGTGCTATTGAAGAGTCTGTGTGGAGCGTGGAAGCTGAACAGTAGTTCACTGCAGGACAGATGGAGGCGCCGCTCACTTGCTCTTAAAATACTCCATTTTTGGTCACACAAATAAGAGTAATGCATCTTTCGAATCTGTAAAGACTACGTTTATTTATGTGCACTCACAATAACAACAAAACATGGTCCTTTTGTAAAATAATGAAAGCAACAGGTTCATGTTTCAGTCTCTGTTTCTGTGAACTCAAGCGAAACTCCATGTATGCTTACCTTACAGACATGAAGAATATCTATAGAGAGCGAAATGTCTACTTTCAAATAAACCAATTCAAATGGAAGACAAATATTCTCAGGTTATGTAATCCGTATGAAACATGCATACAGGTGCATCACTGCTGCGGAGATGACGAGTCAGTGTCTCCGACTTCATCTCTTAAACCGAAAACACAGAAAGCAGTTTATCAATAAATTATTAAAATGTTAATGCAGCCTCCTTACTGTTTTTCACTGACATTCATAATCATTCATTACTTCTGTCGGTGCGCTGTGGCAAGCTTTATGCATGTGCTTGAGTGCTTATAAGGTGATGTAAGCAATTAAAGGTGCATTATAACGATTTAAATGGTTTATTAATAAACGTGTGATTAGTCGACTAATGCTTCAAATGAACGACTACTAGTCGACTAAAAAATCCTTAGTCGGGGGCAGCCCTACTATTTTTATGAAATGCTCTGCACACCTAGTGAAATTACAATTTGTTCCACTGTATATGGCTGCAATGTCAAGAAACTCTCTTTCGGTTTCGTGTACCTTGTCGTGTGCTCATAACTCTTATGTGTGTTGAGATCCTGACACTTGGTTCAGTGTTTCAGTGTTGGGATCCTGACATCCGTGATCTGTACACTTCTGTCACTTTGTTTGAACACATAACGAATTATGCTAAAATCACCATCCCTCTCCTGAGTATTCTGTTCTATTATGTGTGCTTTTCTTGCATGTAAAACTGCTCTGATGGCTTTGTGCAAACGGGGTACATATACAATTTTGTTTGAGTTGACAATGTATTTACAGCTTTAAATTGCACACAGTTATATGCATCTTATATGCATCTTATATGCATTAGAACAACAGCATGCAGTCCATTTAGCCTGCCAATGCTCAGCATACTTGAACCATTCAAGAGGAAAAGTATGGAGATTGTGAGCCAGCTGTTTAGACACGGTGTATATTTTTGGATGAAAGGGCAGCTCTACACAAAACACCCATATATGGAAAACAAGCTCTCAAATGGTACTGATGTGGCAAGTGTTGGCAGGTAATTGCATGCTAGGTATTGCATGTGCTCCTCTGCATGTTTGGATCGGTCCTGATGTCAGTGGATCTCAATGTTTTCTGTTTTTCTTTGGTGGCTCAGAATGAGCCGGTTACTGTCCAGTCCTCCCATCCTTACTGATCAAACCCCAGCTCTGTCAGGCACCTCAGCTCCCTAAAGGTAGGATGAAGTGCTGTGACAATCTTCTCGATCAGCACCAATAACTGCTTGCTGGAATCCACGGCGATAGTTTTGCGGGTTGCGTCTGATGCTGGAGCGGCTGAGAAGGGTCTGCTGTCGTTATACAGTGTGAGAGCGGCTTCTAGAGGCAGAAATCACAGACACCTCTGCTGTTTGTTTGGACACGTGACACTGGCACAGAGCGCTAAACTTCAGACGCAGGTTTAAACGCAGCCCACAGAAAATCCTGCCATAGAGCACCATTCACATAGTTTCACATTGAATTACATTATATTTGTCCCAAATCTCTGCTAATGCGCTGTACATAATGACTTCACCCTGGGCTGGAAGACTGCTTATTGTGCA
The DNA here is from genome assembly GCA_027422415.1 of Schizothorax lantsangensis. Classification (NCBI taxonomy): domain Eukaryota; kingdom Metazoa; phylum Chordata; class Actinopteri; order Cypriniformes; family Cyprinidae; genus Schizothorax; species Schizothorax lantsangensis. Next base: position 344,252 of record CM049845.1, read on the forward strand.
TTTTTCAGCAAAACGTTTCTCTTTCTGTGGCTCTAATAAAGTATGCTTCATTTAGAAAGCTATTATATAGATTGCACTTTCTCTTTCCCTTTTTTTTGTTTTGTTTTTTTAAACACCGAACTCATCCATGCCACATTGGTTATTTTTTAAGTAAACTTTTGCCCATTTGTTGATTAAATAAGCAGTTTTAGACTGCCGCTTGAATTGAACGCAACGACAACCAGTGTGTGTGAGTGTGTGTGTATGTGTGAGAGAGAGTGTGTGTGTGTGTGCGTCTGTGTGTGGTGTGTGTGTGTGTGTGTGTGTGTTTGTGTGTGAGAGTGTGTGTGTGTGTGTGTGTGTGTGTGTGTGTGTGTGTGTGTGTGTGTGTGTGTGTGTGTGTGAGTGTGTGTGTGTGTGTGTGTGTGTGTGTGTGTGTGAGAGTGTGTGTGTGTGTGTGTGTGTGTGTGTGTGTGTGTGTGTGTGTGAGAGTGTGTGTGTGTGTGTGTGGTGTGAGTGTGTGCGTGAGAGTGAGTGTGTGCGTGAAGTGTGTGTGTGTGTGTGTGTAACTATCTGTATCAGTAAATCCACTGTTGGTGTAGCTGTACAATCTTCAGCCATGTTCTGCTGTGAGGAGCTTGTTCTGATCACTAACACACAGCAGTCTCTCAGCTGGTGTTATCACTCATATCAGGTGTCTGTAGTCAGTGCATTTCTCAGTAGGGTTTGGTTTCTCTGCAGAGCATAATTCCACCTGCTCAAAACATCTTTTATGAGTGACTCCTCTTGTGTTCGTTTGCAGCTTGATGTTGTGTCAAGTGTTTAGTGTAGTGTGTAAAACATCCAGCTGCTGATCTGTACTGTAGTGCACTGTCAAACATACAGATCTGCAGAGAACGCTGAAGACGAGCAAAGCCACTCATCTATTCTTGTTCTGACCGAGAGCTACTCGTTGAATAGACAGATGTGTGTGTTCTTTCAGATGTGACAGTGCTCAGTGTTCTCCTACCTTGACGACAGTCACCAGGCCTTCATTAGAAACGGGATCAGTGGGCACAGAGAAATGGCCCACGGGGTCACCGGCTGTTATCTTGTAGATGGTCTTCCACGCTCCTGTGTTTGGCTGGTCCTTGTCTGTTACTGTCAGGTTGACCACAATAACATTGATCTGGTTCTCTGGTACCGTGCCAAAGAACTGCATAACATAACACATGTACGTGACAAACACAAAACAGAGAACGTGTTATTATTTATATATGTCACATGCTGATACTGCATTATTAGTCACCTCTTCTTCATTTGCAAAAATGTCCTTAATTCAGCTTTTGTTTCATTATAAGGTGCCTATAGTCTAGTACTCAATACTTGCATTGCTTTGACCCTCGATTTCGATTCTCTTTGTACACAGAACAGAAACAGTTCTACAGTCTACAAGGGGTTAAACATTTAAACAGATGAAAACAGCTCTCATCTTTTTCTTTGTTTTTAAATCTTTATACAAGAAATCATAAAGAACATGGTGTTTTCCACCTCCATGAAGAGACGAGTGCAATCCATTACGTCTCCTCGTTTATCTAAATGTGAGGTACAGGGTAGTTTTCCTTGCTTCTGGATGAAAAGCCATGTGTTGACCGTGAAACACAGTAGAGTTTAAATTATATGGTGAAATTACTACATTTTCGTGTCAATACATGTATATTTTAATGCGAACAATGCGCTGTAGCTTTAATCCAG
>CM049845.1:348464-375964 GCA_027422415.1 Schizothorax lantsangensis
GCTTCCCTCGTTACTGTTCCCCTCGTTACTGCTTCCCTCGTTACTGTTCCCTCGTTACCGCTTCCCTCGTTACTGTTCCCCTCGTTACAGTTCCCCTCGTTACCGCTTCCCTCGTTACTGTTCCCCTCGTTACTGCTTCCCTCGTTACTGTTCCCCTCGTTACCGCTTCCCTCGTTACTGTTCCCCTCATTACTGTCAGACTGTTCTCAGCTGTGTTTGTCATCTTTGGATTCATGAAAGTGTTCACATTCTTTAAGTGACTGTGGTTGCATTGCTCCAGCGATCAGACGAGACATTCGACGGTTGCACTCACAGGAATTTCACAATCACAAAATTAATTAGTTAACCAATTATGTGAATGTGAAAATAAATTTCATTGATTTGTTTTCAGCCAAGTAGTCAGTAGGTTTCATGACTAGGAGAGTTTTGTGGAAAGGTCTGTTTTACCTGCAAATGACTCAGAATTGACTCTTATTAATGAAGATTTCATGATGAAGCTCTTATGTTTTCTATCTTGATGTTCAGGTCTTGTTAATGTACAGCTGTTTGTGAGGTTTCCAGGAGCAGCTCCTGAACATTAATTCAGACGGGGCAGATTCTAGTTCATAATAATATAAAGCTTCTTTATATTCTAATGGCTGAACACATGCACACACACCTTTGGCACAGATCTAATGTCCTTGTGACAGGCTCGAAGTACACACACATAGAATGCTGTAGAATTATTGCCTTAATATTGTCTCTGAATGTGGATTTAAAATGCTACAAGTTGTAGAGGAAACGAAAATGATGTCTCATCTCAAAATAAATGATCAACTAAACTATATAAAGGCTTTTCACGTGAGCACATTTAAACTAAAGGATTAACACTTTCATTAATTTAAACACTACTCGCACTGAAAAACCAGACATGCAGCTAGTTTCTGACCTGATGCAGACACATATAGCTGAAGCTGACTGATATCATCCTGGTCTGGAGTGAGATAAGGTAAAGTGAATATAAGCGGGGCAGTCTCAAAACTGCTCAAATGGCTCTCGATTAGAGCGTGCTGCAGTTCCACTCTTCACCACAGATTTACAGTGTAGCGTGTGAGGGGCGCTGTTGAGCTCAGGAGGGCACCACTGCCCCACTTACTGTCTTTTACCTTGCGAAAAAAGACGAGCCATGCCTGTCTGTTTCAGTTTTTTACTTTTGTTATTAGATTATTAAAGTCTGTGATGTTCAGTGATGCTTTCTAAAGTCCATGACTCTCTGAGCTCACCCTTGATTACAAATCATCAATTCTCACAGTCGAGTAAAGTCACTTCAGTTTGGAGTCCTTCTTGATAGTTTGCTTTGTTGTCACTGTGTTGCTCCTTTTAAAATAAGTGCATATCTGTGTTCTCATATGTGTCCCTGGAGCACAAAAGCAGTCATAAGTAACACAGGTATATTTGTAGCAATAGACAACAATACATTGTATGAGTCAAAATTATACATTTTTCTTTTATGCCAAAAATCATTAGGATATTAAGATCATGTTCCATGAAGATATTTAGTAAATTTCCTACCGTAAATATATCAAAACTTAATTTTTGATTAGTAATATGCATTGCTAAGAACTTCATTTGAACAACTTTAAAGATGATTTTCTCAATATTTAGATTTTTTTGCACCCTCAGATTCCAGATTTACAAATATTGTTCTATCATAACAAACCATACATCAATGGAAAGCTATTTATTCAGCTTTCAGATGATGCATATATCTCAATTTCGAAAAATTTACCCTTATGACTGGTTTTGTGCTCCAGGGTCACATATTGTGCTACAGTTCTTACATTAACAGGTTAGTTCTGGTCCTGGAGTCTGATGGAGCGAGGTTCAAGAGTTCAGATGCAGATGTTTGACTGTGTGTGTTGTTCTGTGTGTTAGTGCTACAGACTCTCTCTGCAGTTACAGCATTACACCAGCAGGTGGCACTGAGTGATATGAAAATAATTAATAAAAAGCATCAAGCAAAATGTTCTGTTGTGAAATTTACGATCCGTTTAAACTGCAGAGAAACTGGGAATTTCTGTGTGTCGAGTGTTTCTGCAAAAAGAGCTTCTGAGCAGAACGCACCTGTTTGGGTTTTGTTTTTTGTTAAAGTTGTGATATAAGCTTGTTGATGTGATTCTTGATATGAGATTTGGCCCCACATCTAAAACCTGTTGGGACCAGTTGAACTAATCCAGGTTTGTTTGTAGAGGTCAAGGTTTATCAGTCAGATAAAGTGGGACAGAGGTCAAGGTTTATCAGTCAGATAAAGTGGGACAGAGGTCAAGGTTTATCAGTCAGATAAAGTGGGACAGATGTCAAGGTTTATCAGTCAGATAAAGTGGGACAGATGTATGCTGTACCTCTCGGTCCAGGCCAGCAGCTACAGTGATGATGGATCCGGTGCTGTTGTTAATGGTGAACATGTTTGGACTCGGGACGCCGGGGTTCTGAGACACGATCTTATAGCGCAGCTGACCGTTTAGAGTCGCGGGATCATCCTTGTCCTCCGCCGTCACCGTCATTACTGACGTGCCTATATACACATCAAAGACAACATATAAGACACTCAGCAAAACCCAGTTTTATTGATCTGAAAACTCTGATGGTTTAACCTGGTTTACAGCCTTCAGGAACACTTCCGTTCCAGATCTGCTGGATGAACTCTGGTCGGTTGTCATTCATATCAATAACGTTGATTATGACATCAACGGGGTTTTCCACCTGATTACCGTTCAGATCCACAGCGTGTGCCCTCAACTGATGCATAACACACAGAGTACTGTATGAACACATCAATAAATACAGGGCATGCACAACACATACTTCAGTGTAGATTACTTCTACTTTGCTCACTGACTTGATGACAACAATATGTTAAATGTTTTTGAAAGAACATTTATTTAAATAAAAATACAGCACAAGCAATGAAATTGTGAAATATTATTACATTATAAAACAGCTGTTTTCTATGTGAATATGTGTTAAGCTGTAATTTATTTCTGTGATCAAAGCTGTATTTTCAGCATCATTACTGCAGTCTTCAGTGTCACATGATCTTCAGAAATCATAATAATATGCTGCTCAAGAAACATTTATGATTATTCTTTTCTGATTTGATTTTTTAAGGTGACATTTTTCTCTGGATTTGTTGATGACTGCATTTCAGACGAGTTAAAAACACTTCTGATCAGCGTCTGCATGACATGAACTTATCTGTGACCCTGGAGCACAAAACCAGTTTTCAAAATTGAGATTTATGCATCATCTGAAAGCTGAATAAATAGATTTCCATTGATGTATGGTTTGTTATGATAGGACAATATTTGTAATATATTTGTAAATCTGGAATCTGAGGGTGCAAAACAATCTAAATATTGAGAAAATCACCTTTAAAGTTGTTCAAATGAAGTTCTTAGCAATGCATATTACTAATCAAAAATTAAGTTTTGATATATTTACGGTAGGAAATTTACTAAATATCTTCATGGAACATGATCTTAATATCCTAATGATTTTTGGCATAAAAGAAAAATGTATAATTTTGACCCATACAATGTATTGTTGTCTATTGCTACAAATATACCTGTGTTACTTATGACTGCTTTTGTGCTCCAGGGACACATTTCAACTAAATAACACAGGGCTTAAGCCCCTGATTTTGAACATATGTAGTTTTGCACAGTCAAAATAATCCACCCTTTTTACAGTTCTTACAATCAAATGTTTGATTCAATCACTGTGTTTTATTACTCAGCGTACAGAGAGAGATCAATACTGTAACTCTACGGTCAAATGCTTCAGCTGAACACAGTCAAACAGAGCACTTTCTTAAAAACAACAGAACATGTATAGTTTGGAGCGGATGATGATGATGATGAGCTCACGTTGAAGCGGGGCAGGTGCTCTCGGTCCAGGGGCTTGAGGACCGTCACGAGGCCTGAGATGGGGTCGATGGAGAAGACTCCGGAGGGCGGCTGGTCAGCGCCGGGACCCGTCACGCTGTAACGCAAACTCACCTTCTCATCGTTATCTGAGCGAATCTACACCACAGCAGAGAGCACAACACAAACATCTCAATGCCTGAACATCAAGTCAATAGCTTTGTCCCCAAACGGGGTAGAAAATTGTCTTTAGACAAAAGATTCAAAAACAGATCCTATTTAAAATACCAATCAAACATTGTACTTGTGCAATAAACATCTGTCCTGACGCAGAACGCTTAATTAAAATCTGAGAAGGACATGATTTACTCCAATGAATTTATTGGATGGTCAGAAATCAGAATGGGGTCAGATCTGAATGTGAATGTGAGTTTTCAGTTATTGTGTTAACAGCTGGCAAGATTGCAGAAGGGCTGCTTTATCAGTAGCCTATAACACTGTCTGCTATTTGGCAACTGTATGATATTATGACAGTTGATAATTAACCAATGGCTGAGATCAGTCATGAAGGAAAGTCTAATCAGAGACAGAACGAAAAAAAAGAGAACCAGAGAAAAAAGACCATTTTGATTCCATGTTAACACATGCTTTACCCCAACATCACAGCAGATTCATTCATATGCATAAATATATTAATATTTATAATGTGAGCATGTGCATGCATAAGGAATATTGTGAGGTCATATGATGTATAATTGTGTGTAAGTGTTGATCTTACCCTGACCAGCTTCATTGGGAAAGGCCCTCTTGAGTTTTCTGGCACATTAATAGGAGGAATAACCCAATCTCTCTTGCTGCGTTTGAGAGACGCGTCTATCTGATGAGAAGGAAACACTATCTCTGGTATATCTCCTCTGAGCACATCTCCATCCTGCAGATACACAGGTGAAGAAACGAGTTAAATCTGTGCAAGTATCAACTCCTGCATTTCACAGCCAATCACAGGCGTCGATCAGTTATAATTACAGGAACGACCAATGACAATCAAGCACCTGTTCAACTTAAAAAAACACCTAAAACATCTCTTCTCTAGTCTCTAGTCTCCTGTAAATGTGTTTAGGAGTTCATCTGCTTTACATCACATTCTGACAAACAATAAATCAATCAAACAGGGAGCGATTACTGAAAACACACCTGCATTGTTATCCTTTACCAGCATGAACAGTTTCTAAGACATAAGAATTTAATCTTTTTGCTCATATCTCTTCTTAACAGAGCTTTGACTGATGAATATGAAATCTCTGGAGAAACACACTGTTTGTGAGGTGTTTTATGAACCGTACAGAAAATAAATGAGCATGTGTATTTCACTCATCTTGTGTAACTGGTTCATTTGCTCCACCTGTCTTCCCTCGTTACTCTCCTCGTTTGCCTCCATATTTATTCTCCCAGTGTTTTCTGTCCTGTGCCAGTTTGTCGTCTAATTTTCCCTTTTTTTGTTTTATTTTATTATTTCATATAAAGCCCACAGCAATTTCTGTTTGAGTCCTCACCTCATCTTTAACCCAAACCGGTGTTATTTTCATTGCTTTTATCAGATTCTGCAGCAGTCTGATACACAATAATGATATTTAGCATTCTTCAGTAATATTACTCACAAATAGAGTAAAACTGATTCAAGTATGCTATAAGCGTACTTTTTAAACTGAAAAATTGAGAGTATACTTTACGTACATATCAGAGATATTTGTTAGGTATTATATTATCGGTAACACTTTACAATAAGATGTCATTAGTTAATGTATTAACTAACATGAACAAACAATGAACAATGCATTTATTACACTATTTATTAATCTTTGTTAATGTTAGTTTATGAAAATACAGTTGTTTATTGTTTATTCATGTTAGTGCATTGACTAATGTTAACAAACGCAACTTGTGATTTTAATAATGCATTAGTAAATGCTGAAATTAAGATTAAATAAGATTAATAAATGCTGTAGAAGTTTTGTTCATTCTTAGTTCATGTTAACTAATGTTGTTAACTAATGAACCTTATTGTAAAGTGTTTCCATATTATCTACATATGAAGAGTTAATTTGCAAAAACCGATAACTCCATTTTTATTTTCAGAAATCACGTTTTTATTATTCCAAGTAATATCAATCAAACTGCAGTTGGGTTGTTTTGATTAAGTTATAATAACTATTACAGGTAATACAGGTAATTTACTAAATTAAAGTTGATTGAAAGTATGTTGTTTTTACATATTAAACGTTTGTTTTATAGCAAAAGCAGATAACTCCACATTTCATGTGTTAGAGTTTAAACAAACACTGGTTTAATCTTTGTAATCTCCTCAGATGATGATGTAGACGCCTGATAAACGTTGTTGTTGTTGTGATCATAGATTATGTATGTGATTACACACAGTTTTCCCTCATTATTGTGGATCCATGAAAACATTTCAGCTTTTATTTTCCTTTTACACCCTGAAGAAGATATCACAGGTTCATCAAGTTCATAGAAATGATCCATCCTCGATCACTTTTAGTCAACTTTGACGAAACTTCTCTCAGCACGTCTTTTCAAAGTGAAAGTAGCTTGTCACCTGACCTGAATACAGCGCTCTGATTGGCTAGAATGGATTTATTGGCTTCTGTTCATCAACTCATGATGCCTTGAAAGTGGACAATACCAAACATGTTCAGGGTTCAGATCTCGCTATATGTGGAGAATAATGCAGGGCATTTAAAGTGCATGGCGTTTATCGGTTTTTGCAAATGAACTCTTGATATAGACTTTAATTATAATTAAGTCATTGTCACACTGAGTGTGAACTCACGGTTCGTGTCTGGTGGGTTAGTCACGGGACTGTTCCAGATCTCAAACAGAATCAGTGACCCACGGAGAAACCTGATAAAAGTGCCCTGAGATTTACTGAAAATAGAGACACCAACCACATTTACCCAGAGCACCTGACGTCAAAGCCATTCCAGGTACCACGAATTACTCATTATATAAATTACATCGTTTAAATGTCAAGTAATACCTGGTAGAGAATTACTACCATCATAAAAGCAGTTTTTAAGACATACATATGTATTGTATTTTATATATGACTCATAGAGAGCATCAGAAATCTCACTGTAGGAGGCAGAGGTTTAATTGCAGTCATCAAGACTCTTGATCAATGTTACCAAATCCCTCGTCAAAAAAAAAGCTGGTGGAGGGTACAACTAACGAAATGTATGCTGCCTGTAAAGCCAAAATAACGGCAACATTACAACAGGATTCTCACATCAGACATGTGGACCACATTTTACTATCACAGCAATACTAGTTTATAGCTGACAAAATACCTGACGAATGAGGCATAACTCAAAACACGCTTGCATTAGCCACAGTCACTGATGCTAATATGGTTTCTGCAGTGTGTAAGGCTGTGTTTGCACACCTGGTGAACAACGATGTCATAAAAGCCTCCTGAGATCTTTCACCTGCTGGAAAAACCCACACGATTTACATTATTCCTCCACAGCACACAAGCCACAGAGAAGCTTAAACAGATACATCAGTTGAACCCAAGTGGGATTGCTTTCTACATGCTGGAGAGACTCTATGAATAAATCCAGTTAGCACAGTCTACCTGGGAAGAGTGACCCGTGCTTCACAAACGAAGAGCGGTCTGATATCCACCGGCAACATGTGACGTATCAGCAGAAAACATGTTTCTGTCTCAAACGCTAGCATTACTGCGGCTTCTTACTGCTGTCGGCAGCTCTTCTGGCACAGCAGTATCAGCACCGATTCTGTGGGACTGAAACCAAACACTCACCACCAGCACCTTCCTTCACATAAAACACACCTGGCCACATCAGAGACAGTTAGCTGCTGTGCTCAGGGTTTGTCTCAGTACCTCATCACTGATTCTGTCAGCACAACAGCACCCATCAGCAAGCACTGCTTCTGTGACTGAAGTGCACCGCTATGCTGAAGAAAAGCTCATTTCACACAACTAAGACCCATTAGTTTGGTGGAGAAATCATGAAGAACCAAAAGCAGGAGAGTTGATCAGTCAAAGAAGCAACAGGTTCAATGGGAAAAATCTCAATGCTTTCACATAATCCTATAATGAGGAAGCAATGTAAAAATGTTATGTGAATTACAATGAATGTGAATTAGAAATACTTGACAATGCTTTGTGTGACGTGTTATATATATAAGTTTGCTTGTTTACAGTTTTTCCCTTTTGTTTACACGTTTGCTGAATCTTTGGCCCATTGTCCCGAAACTTTAAACTCTAAACACAAAATGCACAACTCTACAAACTACAACAAACTACAAATCTCCAACAAAAGCAAACACTGCATCCAAAACTTAAAAAAATATATATATATCTCTTTTTTTGGCACCAAACGTGTCTGAGTGAGTGCCACTGATTACATAGCTTCATCAGCCAATGACCAGCCCTGATTCTGTACTGACCCGTCCAGTTCAGATAGCTTTAAATGAAGATCAGCTGAGGCAACAGCAGAAGCAACGAAATGCGCCTATATCCATATAAAATACAAAAAAGGCCTCATGCCCGATGTATAAATCTTCCTGTAGAATCATGCATATGCACAAAAGGCATAACAAAGCAGTGTACACTCACAAATTTAGCAGATTTATAAAACAATACACCAGAATCTATGCAAAATTCCCTTCATGTGTGTTGCTATGTGTACATACCCGGTTCATCCTGTTTGCACATTCATCTTGCACATCCCTGGTTATATTAATATTTATTAAACCCTCAGTTGACTGTATTGCACATTTTAGTTCATTGCACATTTTACTCCTTATTTTATTTCTTGTTTGTACTACTATTATTATTATTATTACTTTTATTTTTATCTTATTCCTACCTATATTTATAGATATGCTCCTGTGTTATGTATAATCTTTTATTTTTTATTTTTATTTTTTGCACTGTCCATTGAGCGGACCCGTCCTGATCTACATTTCACTACTGATTATACCCTGTATGATTGTGTATGTGACAAATAAACAAGAACCTTGAACCTTGAACCTCATAAATCCCAGTCAGTGCAAGATGCATCTTTATTTTACATAGACCGGGTCAGCGCATGAGGAGAGACATGTTGAGATCAAATGACCAGCTGAACTCTTCTCACTTCATCACAGCAGCCCTGTTAATGGATGAATCATTGCTGCTGCTTCTATCTGAAACCGTGCTGCATCCGTGCCACACTATAGGCCCAAATGAGTGCCAAATATCTGTCTAATGCACTACAGACGCTCACTTAACAGCTACTGAAATACTGTCCAGAAGAGACCTCCATGATCACTGTTCCAGCTGTGGCGTATGATGCAGATGTCGTACCGTTGCTGGACGCAGTCTGACCTGCGTCTGCCACTGCTGCTGTGTGTCTTCATCCTGGGCTTTGATGAGCAGAGGTGATGTCCAGGAGCGGGACCGGAGCAGCGGACGCAGGGCGAACACAACCCCATCCACCGATATCCCAAAGTCTCCAGACTGACTGCATTCAAACCTCACATGAGCTGCTCGGCCACAGTCCACATACTTCACTGCAAGACACAACCACAACATACACATCATCTATCCAACATACAGCCCAGAGGAGAGGAAACATTACAAATGAGATCTCTGTGACATAGCAAGTGTTACAGAAATGGGTTTTATTATTATTATTATTACTACATGAACAAAGTCTACTACTTATATTTGTCTACTGAGAAAAATAAGGTACTATCTAGGAATGCATGATATTAGATTTTTGCCGATATCTAATATGCCAATATTTTTTTAATATTTCAAATAATATATGTAGATACTGATATATATATTTCCTTTTGTTTTGAAACAACACCAAATCTCTCCTGTGCAGAAATTATAAACCTTATTCTTAAGCAAAAATGTACTTGTTAAAACTAATAATCATTATTAAAGTTCTTTTTTTAATAAGAGTACATTGAAAACTTTGAAAATAGCTATAATAAAATCAACCTCTGCTGTTTTTTCCCAGACAAATGCAGTTGAAACCTTCATATTTTATTTGTGGATTTAATAGTAATAGATGGAACAAAGCAAAAGAGTCGTAAAAATTCTAAAAATCTTTTATCTTTTTGAAAAAATATATTACATATTAATTAATAAATCTGTACATATTAAATTATTTACTTCACAAGCTCCATGTTTATGATTTTATTCATGTAAGCTATAGATTCTGACCTTTAAATCAAAACAGACTCGTGATTTATGACATCAATTACTGATTTATTTATTCAGAAACACAAGTATCTTAATGTTATTTGTGTATTTTACTTTCATTTTATTACAAGTAGGTCAACAGCGCCACCTAAGTAAATCACAGGCTTTACTGGACGGCATTAGGACCTGTGCTGCTGTTGACTGGACGCACACTGGACATGTCATTCCATTCAGTCTCAAATTAAATGCGGCGATACAAAACAGTGAAACTAATCATCATACAGGCAAAAGTTCGCTTCAACAATGAGCACACTGACGTGAGGTTTGATCATAGCAACTGCTCATATTGCCTTCCATATTGATTAGTTTTGTGTAGGAACGACTGTACGCCCAATTTTCTGTTCATTGCGTATATGAGGCCCTATCGACATATAATATATTGGACATGTGACTTCTTAAATTCACTTCTCCCTAAAATGCAATAACAAAATGTTTCACATATTTCTGACATGCAAAAATGCTACTCATACTTTTACCATGAGCAGGGGCACAACTGCACATTTGCTGAGGGGTATGCAAGACCAGTGTGTATTCTAGCCCCTAACACTAACCCCACAGAAAACAATCTGTAAGTCAGGGACCAAAAGACCAATAACTAGCTTGTTGTGACGGACGGGGCATGACAATGGAGGTGTAGATCCAAACGTGAGCTTTATTGTACAGATCGTAGTAACAGGCAGGGTCCAACACCAGCAAACAACAGCATCCAAGGCAAGACAAAGAGTAATCCAAAAACAGGCAATGGTCAGGACAGGCAGCAAACAATCACAAAAACAAGGAAACAGTCCAAGGTCAAAAACAAGACAAGGCAATGAAAACAAGGAGAAACACTTAGAAGGGGCTGTTTACACCTGGGGCCTCATGTATAAACGCTGCGTACGCACAAATTGGGCATAGAAATGTGCGTGCGCTGTTTTCCACGCACTTATCCGGATTTATAAAAAATAAACTTGGCGTAAATATGTGCGCACCGTACGGATGCTCTTGACTGTGCGTACGCACTCTTTTTCCTGGAGTGAGAAAAGTAATGAAGTAAACAAGGATTTTAAACTCTGTTTTCATTTCGATATACACATTTACATTAAATATTCCCCTCTCATTAATGGAGATAAGCACTGAAATAAGCCTGCATAAAGTCATTACGCAGGAGTTAAAACAGACATATTTGTAGTGGATGCGCTTTATCACTTTTCCTGTGGCATGATATGTTTTAATGATGACAGCAAGTACTATAATAATTCATATTTATACTAAACGGCAGATGTCATGTTATGGGAATTTTTTTTTTGTTTTTTTTGTTTTTTTAGCAAGAACAATGATCAATGATGCGCACTTACTTAGATACTGGTGGACACTGCAGAATTCGGTGGTCAAACGGTCCATTGTCCGATTTAAATAGGTCCAATGATGATAACTTACTGTACAACAGCAGCTGCACGGAGGTATTGATGGCGTGTCAAGGCATATTCACAACATTATGAGAAATACCACTGTATCTGAAGGATACAGCTTGAAAAAAATGGTAAGATTTGCGTGTTTCCTTTTTAAAATACTTTGTCAGTGACGCGCGAGTCAGACAATTGTAGCACGGCAATAAATAGCTTACCCGTTTCCACTAAAAATAGCTAAAAGATGTTCACTTTTTCAGCCAAACTACATACATTTGATTTGATTTGAGTTGTTTAAAACAATTGAAATACTATTTGGTCAGTGAAAGAATGAGGTCAAGTATATTCTAAAAACGGCTATTTATCTGAGAACTAAACAGTTTTGTTTTTATGGATATTTTGATATATTCTAAAACATTCTGGATGATTTTGGCGATAAAAATTAATGTGGCACAAATGGCATTTAGTCCGTATCTCATATTTCCTTAATGTCTTGTACCTTTGACGGTGTTAAACATGGTGTCACGTGGATGGGAATAAGCATGGAAATGATATGCAGATGAGGTTATGCATAGTAAAACTAGGCGTTGTAAGCTCCATATATGGTGATTTCTGGGAGGAGTCGGGGTGGAGATGCACGTACGCACAATCTTCCCCTGACTGGGTTTTATTAAGGGATTTTTGCACATGTTCTGGCGTACGCATGCTTTTATAAATCTGAAAACTTTTGTGCGTACGCAAAATCTAGCTTTTGTGCGTACGTACACTTTTAGGTTGAAATCTACGTAGAGTTTTATACATGAGGCCCCAGGTGTAAATGCCCTCCGAAACGCATTGGAGACGGATATAAATCCGATCGCTCAAACCACTTCAGGAGGTGTTCTGGGACGCATTCCAGACGAAACTGCACAAGTGTAAATGCATCTGGTTGTTGAAACCACATATGTAAATTTTACTCCTCCCAAAATAATAAAATAATAAACGTGTGAGAGCGTTTTATAGGCTATATGGCATGTTATAGTGAGATATGACTGCGCTAATGCAACAACCGTCACCGCGGATTAGTAGCTATCTCTTCAGCAAGCAGACACGCAAAGTGCCGTGAATGAAACTTAAAGTAAGTAGACGCGCAACACACAATCATCTTCATTAAAAGTAGTGAGACTAACCTATCTTTCCAGTGCTGATGTTGTGCTCTCTCCTGTTGCGGTCTCTGATATTGACATTAGCTGATAATGAATAAAATGCAGCACCGTATTGCTTTCATTGACGTGAACTCCGTTAAATTTGCATATAGCACGGGGATTGAAGAACGGATTTAAATCCGTTTTGCGAAGACACATTTATGTGGCCAAGTGTAAATGGAAACGTTTTAACAAATCAGATAGATATCCGATCAGAGAAAACGCATGAAGTGACCAGGTATAAACAGGCCCGAAATGTCCACTAACAGTGGAACAAGTCTTCACCAAGTGTGTGTGTTTGAGTGCAGCTTAAATAGTCCTCCTGACAGGAAACAGTAAGCAAACAGTTCCTAGGAATGGGGTGTTATGGGAAATGGAGTCCAAGAGACAGTGGCCAAGGTCTGGGATGGAGTGCCCTCTAGAGGAGCTCATGGACACTCCAGCTGGACATCGAGACACTTGGAAGGACACAAACTCATCTGGAGTCCTAAAAAGTCCTAACACCCTCCTCCATTTTCAACACCACAGCAAAAACCAACACAAAAACACGGACAGTAGAACACAATTTTTTCAAACATATGTATTGCTCACTTTTTAATTTTAATAGGAATTCACGTTACATTTTTATTATTTATTTGCCTCAGGTTTTTTTTTTTTTATATAAAATGAGAACATTATATGTACATTTCACTTTAAAGAACATCTGCATTTTTTCATTTTTACTTATAGAGATAATTCATGAAAAATCAGCCATGCTTATGTGGAAGATTTCTGCAACCTGGTGGAAAACAAACACTATTAAAATGACAATGTTATGACATTCCCACTATAACCATGAATAAATCTTTGCGCACAAGAACTATTCTTGTAGCTTCATAAAATTAGGGTTGAACCACTGATGTCACATGGACCATTTAAATGACGTCCTTACACTGTTTCTGTGCCTTGAACGTGGTAGTTCTGTCTATGAAGGGTCAGAAAGGGCTCGGATTTCATCAGAAATATCTTAATTTGTGTTCTGAAGATGAACGAAGGTGTTACGGGTTTGGAACGACATGAGGGTGAGTAATTAATGACAGAGTTTTCATTGGGTGAACCATCCCTTGAATAGATGATATAATCAGACTTTAGCTAGCATGTGTCATCACAAACACACTGAGCGCTGAATGACAGGAATGATGGATAATGTGAGAGGAATGCTTACAGAAGAGCTGATACAGCAGCAGAGAGACGCCACACTAATGCCTGAACCACACAACACATTACATCCACCTCAATACACCCATTCAGCACACACACACACACACACAGCAACCCCAGAGACAGACATGCACATCTAAACGTCTCTGGACAGAGGAAATTAAGGATCTGACTTCAGCATGAGCAAGAATACTGGTATAGATAACTCAATTCAAGTTGTGAAATCAAGGGACAATTTATTTAGCAAAACTATTACATGTACCTATAACTGTAATTGTCCACCGGCACACCGGCACACCAGCATCTCATGTTGGTCTCAGCGTGTAAAACATGAGCAGTGGAGCTGGATTTATTCAGCAGGGCTCTAACAGTCTGGAACAAACACTAGAGTCCCAGTGATTTTGATATCAGTACTCTTGGAACGCCGCTTAAAATTCAAGGGCTGAAACAGGTTAACCCTAACCCTGCCACCAATCATCATACTGCTCTCTGAATGTCAGGCAGAAAAAATCTCTATCATAGTTCCTTTAACAGAACAAGACACGGATGACATTTTTAAAAAATATCTTACTTGTACTTCTAATAAATTTCAAATATGTCATCCCTGCCTATGGCCTAAAGCGTGGAGATCCAGCAGGGCCATGACCCTACACACTGTAGGACAAGCAGTTTGGAAAATGGATGGATAGGAATATATTTAAAGAATGTTCACACTACCATAAACTAGGGGTGTGCGATATTGACAAAAAATATCATCTCGATATTTTCTGGAATTTTATCGATATTGATAATCAGATGATATTTAGCTGAGTGTGTTATTGTGCTGGTATCTTACGGACTGTCGTGGACAGCTGACTCATAAAGTGTTTGATATTCCTCATATTCTGTGCTGGTCAGTTCACACTGATAGAAATTAATCTTTTACAATACGTTAAAACTGATTTTTTTTTACATTTTATGGGCATTTTTACCTTTTTTTTTTTAAAGTGTCCATTATGTTTTGAGTCAAATTCTTACATTTAATCAGTGAATTAGAATAATAAGACATTTGGGCTGTTATCAAGCAAATAAAATCAGAATCAATAATCTTCACAATGCAGAGGAAACACAGAAGCTGCGTCTGAAGAGTGTTTAGATGTGTTTACACACTAATGCAGGACATGAATGCATTTAACCTGCAGTTACAAATGCAGAAATAATGTTCTGATATTAAACATACAGTAAAATGTTGAATACTAATATTTGAAATTATTTAAATAATAAAAATAAACTTAAAAAGATAAATTAAAACCTCCAGCAGGTGGCAGCAAGTCACTGTTAATAAGTGAATCACTGCGATTGAACCGAATCATTTAAACGAATGATTCATTCAGGAACGAATCACTGTCATGTTGCTCAGAGACACAAAACAGTGCTGTGACTGTGTTTGGAATCATTTTTGTTGGCAAAATAGTGCAAAAACAGGAAATATAGTGTCTAAAACATAAGTCTCTTAATTAACTTCTTGGTAATTTTGGGAGAAAAACGGCACTCTTTGTGTGAAACTGATTAACTAGGCTATATGAAGTGGTATAAATATATACATTTTCTGCCATATCTTGAATTTGTGATCATTCTAAGTGCATTTATTAGACTGAATCATGCAGTGAAAGAACACACACTCATCTAGACTTCACGTGATGTATGAGTGCACTCTGTAGCGATGTTTTGAATGGTTTTTGCAAAATACTCAATGTCAAATCGCACATCGTTAAAACAACAATTACGATATTATCGCAGTCCTCACTAATCACCGTATGTGATTCTGTCCAGATCCAGATGTTTCTCTGAACACATACAACTCACTGCAATATATAAAACATGTGCACTGCTCGCTTCTGTGAGTTCAGAGCAAAACAGCTAACACAAATATGACACTGCTTCTCATTCACTTCTCATTTGTGTCGTCTTAATCGTCTTCCAGTGTTAATGAATTGCTTGATGATTCTGTATAAGCTTTCCGTTACAGACTTTTGTGATTCCCAGCAAACACACACTGCTCCGGAAAGCAAGATCCTCAAAACCAGCTCAAACACAACAAACGCCTGTAACACAGACATGTTTAGAGAACATCTTCCCAGCTCTGGATCGGCCCTCGTTCCTTCACTCCCTCGTACAGACCTTCATCTCCTTCACGGTACCATCAGAGACAACACAACCTTCAACTTCAGAACTTCTCTTAAAGGGACAGTACACCCAAAAATGAACAGTCTGTCATCATTTACTCATCCTCAAGTAGATCCAAACCTGTATGAATGTGTTTGTTCTGAACACAAAGGCAGATATTCTGAAGAATGAGGGAAACAGCAGTATTTTTCTCCTACTATAGAAGTCAATGGTGCCCCAAAACAGCCTGATTACAAACTTTCTTCAGAATATCTTCCTTTGTGTTCAGCAGAACAAACACATTCATACAGGTTTGGATCTACTTGAGGATGAGTAAATGATGACAGACTGTTCATTTTTGGGTGTACTGTCCCTTTAACTTAAGGATGCACCAATGTATATACACATTTTCACTCAAAAATGACATGACACATGATAATTAAGCTTTAACGTTTTATGCACAGCATCGTTAAGCCACGACAGAATTACTTGCATTAGGCTTTGCTGCAGTAGTCGGTGTACTGCTGTTAAACTTGTACTCAAAAAAACTCATTGTGTATCAGACAAAATGTGACAATCTGAGAGCTATAAAAACACTGAGGTGCTTATTAATTCATTATGCCTGGCGATCAGCCAGTCAGCTGTTGATAATCTGTGTTCTCGTCAATGTTTTGGAGCTGAAGTATGAGATTTCCAGCTTGCTGCATGACATGAAAGCGACGGTCATTCGGACAGCAGTGAGTCCAGTGTGTCTTTATTGGATAGATGGCGACTTCACTCGGGTCAAGTGAGAGTGTGTATGTTTGATTCTGTCCATGTTGTGTTCTGTGATGTATGGATGATGCTGAACTCCCTGCTCTTTCATGTGTGTGTGTGTGTGTACTGTGGGTTATTGTCTCATCTGAAGAGGTTTGTCGGTCAGTACTGGGCAGATAATAAACTCTGATCTCTATCTCTGGCTCAGAAATCTCTTTCAGCTGCATGCAGTAGTGTGGAAAGAGAAAGACGGCTCAGTGTCACGTGTTCTGAAGGAAAGCAGAAACAAACTCACAGTAAACCTGCAGACGCTTCTGTTCCTTGAAGAAGAACCGGTCACTTACGTTAGAAAATCACTAATTAATAGGCAGCCTTCTATACTTCTCATCAGCAGAATTACCTTCAGAAATACTGTGCTAACTGCTCTGAGATCATCCTTAGCTTATGTAGTTCAATTCCCATCAATATTTTCTCATAACAAGTGGTTCTCCAATGATTACACACTGTGTATTATTACACTCTTGGTTGTGATTACATTGTTACACATTCTTATGCTTAAGTATTTGTTCTTGTCAATGTCGTGACAGGCAGATAAAAAAAACACATCCCCATTTTTCATCTCTATTGTTTCATTATTTCTTCCTCTCATCTCTACGAACGCCTCGGCACGGTCTTGATATTACAGCACTTCTCATGTTACAGACTCTTTAGGATGTTTTATATTCATTTTTTTGTAAGTCACCTTAAACAAAAGCGTCTGGTTTTATGCACGAGAACAACTCTAACATATGAAACAATATCGCAACATTTCTGTAAATTCAAAAGTTGGTGTATTTCCAAGATAGCTTGAGGTTGGTTAAACCGAATGTGATTTGATGAGTTACAGAAAGTGTTTCTTTAGTTGCAAGAACTAAAGATCTTCAGGGATTGCTGAAGTTAGTTTAGGACATGAACACGTGTGTTGTTGTCATATTGACTAATGATTTGAGGTCTTTATTGTTGTATAGCTGGTGTAAAATATAACAAGCCCTTGACAAATTATCCTAACTGCCTGAGGAGTGACGCTCGCCTCCAAAGAACCCAGATTAACGGATCACAAGTCTCACCAATGTGCCAAAGCAAACGAGCCGGGCTAAACACTTCTCTCAGTCTCTCTTCTTTCTCGCTTGCACTTTTAAAACAGATTCATATTAATAAAAGCCTTCAAATGAGCAGATTCTGGGGCTAAAAGAAGTAAACGAGGAGAGGTTTAAATGCTGCTGTACAGTAAATCAGTGTCTCGCACCGTCAGCCGTGGATGTGCTTGTGTTCTGTTAGCTGAGCAATCGCAGGCATTCACAGCCTCCTGCTAAGAAGAATGTGGTCAGGTTGGTTTGAGCCAATGGAACAGCAGCAGCTCAGCTGGGGTCAAATTCTTCTGATAATCCGCTGAGGTACTGTTATTCTCTTCCAAATCAGGAATTCTTCAGACTTACAGTAAGACAAGGCCATGCGACCGTTTCAATCAATACAATAACACAAGGATCACTGACATACATTTCCAAAGTTTCCTATAACACTTTATGTTTCTTTCATTTAAATAATTATGCTGCTGCTTAGTTTTAGTGCAGATTCACTAAACAGGCCAAATGAGCCGGAGAGCGATATAATCCCATAAAAATTCTGCTGATCTACCGAGCAAATTAAAGAACACCGACACAGATCATTTACATAATGACCAACACAATCTACCAAGAGCAGCACAAATTAGTGTCGCAAACGAGCAGAGCTGATGATAATCAGGTGTGTGATCGACTAACAGCACAGACACAGAATGAGTTAAAGGTGCAGTACGGGATTTCTGATCAATTCTGTTGAAAGTGGATCGGATCAAGCACCAAAACACACATGTGGCCAATCAACAGTAAGGGGCGTGTCCTCTCGTGATGGGGGAGGTGCCTGTGCGTGTTCGTGAATTTGGGGCGGAGCCATAAAAATGAGGTGTGATCTTTTTGAGTATAGGGACGTGTTTTGGTGATTTCAAATATCAACTGTGTTTCTCAGAAATCACTTACTGCACCTTTAACCTTGTGCCATGCTTTTCTGGCACAAATCAAAGTAAATCAGCCTGCATGATCTCTCATTAATGTTGGCTCTGAAAGGGAAACTCCTACAAATGCATATGCAATAAAATCAGCCACTATAATAACTGTGCGCACATCTTTTCATCACTAATGTGTCACTGCATGTCTTCAGTCAATCCTGACTGTAGTCTGTTAAAAGCAGAAAGGGTTTGCGCTGCTGCAAGCTGTAAATAAATTTGGCCCTTAAAGCTGCATTATGTGATTTTTGTTCTATTGGCATCTGTGTTTGAAACATAAAAATGCAAGTAACTTGCAGAGTTATTTTTTATGATGAATCTGAGCCATTCAGAGTTGTAAAATATTGCCAGCATCCTCTGTTTCAGGACACACATGTATGCACTCGTGGCTCACCAGGGTCAAATACTATCAGCCTTTCTCTGAATCACAAAGCACACAGCACACGTCACGTCTGGAGGTGAGCGGCTCTGATGTATTACACCGGTCTCTGAGCGGCTAGGAGACAGGCAGTGCCGGCCATGAAACCGGACACCACGCTGAAATAACACACAGCCGTGCCAAGAGGACCCACACCCTCCAGCATCAGAGAAAACAAAGAGAGATCTGATGGACAACAACAGAATGTGTTTTCCTTTCTCTGTGATGAATACGAGGCTGATTCTCAGTGCATTCGGCCTCTATAATGAGCAAAACAAGCCCGGCGGAGAGACAGAGAGCGAGGGAGGACTCAATAAAAGAGGTATTGAGTGAACTGCCAGCCCCAATACAAACAAGCCCGTCTTTGTAGTGAGAAAGACAGCGATCCACACCTCAAACTCCACCAGAAAGAGAACCGAAAAATTCAAAGAGACGTACTGTACTGATGAAATCTGTCAGGCACACACTACTGCTATAAAGCAAGGTTAAAACCAGCAGCTGTTAAAAGGTATTCTACGGTTAGACTTGATGTTATCTGTAAGAAAATGGAGTGTGAGAAGTATGCTAACAACTGTGCAGGAAAATCCCCCTCCTGAACTCTCATGAGAACACTTAAAGTTCACATGAAAACAACATTTTTTTGGCTGCTAGTATGAATTGGTTAGTTTTAAGGTTTCTATGAGCTCCAAAACAAAGACAAAATTCACATTTAGAAGCTATTTGCATTCAAAACATACAGCATCTCTCTACCACCATGCATTTTGATGACATCCTCAACATTATCACAGTCGAGTAGAATAGATAACAGCAGTGCCAACATACATCACATGCTTTCAAACTACACAAATGACAAACGCTCACTGTTTTGTTAGTTTCATATTAAATCTATAGGCCATAGGCACAAGGCTGCAGGCCTTTATACAATATGTTTATGGGCCATTCTACAGAATTGGTGCAAACTACTGTCCTACAACCAAAAAACACATTTAAAAAGCATTTAAGTCATTCAAACTTATTTGTTTATTAAAATCCTTCTATTATCTATTGAAACCCACAATAATATTTAAAATATTAGTAAGCTTAATATATATAAAATCATCATTTATTGGGTACTTTCAATTGGGAGGTGGCTGTCCCGAACCCTGACCCCTAAATTTCAACTTATGAAGATATATTGAAATATTTTTTTTCCATTGTTGTTTTTAAAAGTTTAGTTATTGATTCTTTTAAAAAGTGAAGTTCAAAAAAAAAATATATATATTTTCTTTGTAAATTATGAAATTTTATGTAAAAAAAATGTGTCCCGCATTTTTCATGTCACTACCGAAACAGTGTATGTTTTAGTCCATTGGCCGAGACTGATTTTAACTAAACCCATAAATTTATGATCAGGAAATATTTGTGTCCCCTCTCTCTCATAGCTACAAGGTGTGAGTAGATAGGTCTCATCATTTTGAGGTAAATGTGTTCAAAAGTCTGATAAATCTGTGTGTAACTTTAAGGAACGTCACTACCGAACACCTTTTTTCTGCAATTAAGCACACTGTTTTGGGAGTTATTCCATAACATTTACTTTTTATATGCATCCCACTTTTCAAAACTGTGCTAGTTAACCATGTGCTGATTAGCATCTTTGAGCTAGGTTCAAAAGTATCTAAAATTGTCACGACCGAAACACGTTATCATTGTTTCAGTAGTGACAAAAGGGAACACATAATCCTCATATTTGAGGGAAATAAACTAAATTTTAGTACAGTTTTGCTGTATGTTTAGTATGTTTTAGTAGTGTTTTAGTATGCGAGTTAAAATTCTGTAATGTGATGTGGTTGCAACCAAAGCATTACTGTCACTCTTGAAAATGTGCAGTCACTACCGAAACATGGGATGTTTTGTCAAATACTGAATTATCAACTAAGATGTTATGATAGTTTTTGGTTCAATGTATGCTCAAACTAATGAATCCTTAACTTTGAAATCAGCATGATCAACTTTTTGCCTTTTACAAAGAAAAATTGGATTCAAAATACAACAAATCTCATAAATTACACTTAAAATATTGTTAAGAATTTAATTGAAATTGATTTACCTCTGATTTTTTTTAATAAAATAGCAAAAAATATATTTACAATCTAGATGAAAGCAAAATCATAATAGGTCAATATAACCCTTTTAATTAAACTATTATTACTGTGTCTCGGTAGTGGGGAAAGGACAAATATTCCAAAACTTTCTGAAAATATGATATGAGAATTATACAATTTGCATACATACAAAATACATTTTTTCCAAGATGTTTCCAATCTGACTTTAGATCAATTCTGTAGAATGGCCCTTATACAAGAGTTCGATGGCACAAGTGTGTAAATAAATAAGAAACAACCTCTAAGTTTCTTTACAAAACATTTTGTATGCAGAACTTCTTCCTTCCTTCCTTGTTTGGTGAATAATGTAAAATAAACGCTAAAAAGAAGATAATCTTTGTGAGTGTGAATCATGGCTTCATATACTAAGTAATTTAACAGATTGACACACCAAAATAAAACATTAAGTGATGAAAAAGCATGGTGCAAATGGCTTTGCACCAACTTGACTTTCTTCCACCACAGATTCAAATCTCAGTTTAACAGCTGAGCCCAAGCCTCCGTTACTAATTCCAGAACATTACTGTATTAAAAGCTGTGTATAATGTGTAGTAAAGTATTATGAGAGAGAGATGGACTGAGCAAGTGTGATTACCTGCATCTGATACAGCATTCATTCTTCAGATCAATCTCATATTCACAATAAAACATTAGTTTGAATGTCCGCTGAGGAAAGCGATATCTTTGTCGTACTATCCTTTCATCTGTTAAGATTCCGATGCCGGCGCTGCTCAGTGCATTTGTTGGCTGCGGATAAGCGGTTGTTGAAAGTAAAAATAACTTCCTTGTTTACAACAGCGTTTCAGTCTCTTTCAATATAAAAGTCTTTACTGCTGACTCACTCATAAAAACAGTCTCTTGTCACCATCTAATGGCAGAATAATGAAACTAAAACCACCATCACGAACACACACCTAAACACTAAACACTTATTACATACTACTATTATTTATATAAAGTATTATTTATTGAATAATAATATTTAATAAACAACACCAGCCATCATAAAAGTTGTGAGGCAATTCAGTCAAAACAAAGTCCCCATAGTCTTTGGTCAAAAGTACAAAGGCAGTGCTCTGATATACATCATTAAAGTAATATAAAATATAATGTGATGGAATTTTGCCCTCAGCCAGAACTATTTGCTCTGGATCAAATAGTAGATTAATGAGACCAAAGATAAACAAATTATCCACCATGACACTCACTGTGAGAAATACTGCAAGTGAGTGATACATGACACAAACCGTGAAGCGGTGACCATACTGGGAGAATATCTCATCAAGTGTGTGTGTGTGTGTGTGTATCAAGAACCTTGAATCTATTAGCTTTGTGGTCATTTATACTGTACTCCTGAAAACCAGAGAATAATATTACTACGTCCAAAATTCCCCACCACAGTTCTAGGCTGTTATGAATGGTTGTTATGCAGTTGTTGAGTAAAGCTGAAAGTGTTACTAGGTGTTTAAGCTGGTCAGAACTATTAAGGGATCAACTTTGTACTGTTAAAAGGTTGAAAATCAGTACCTTAGAGTAGTAATATGTACCCTTAAGATGCTACTATAAACCATTCAGGGGTGAATAAGGGAAGAGTTCTCCCTTAAACTGTACTGCGTCAGTCTTAAGCTGTTGTGCCTCTAACGGTGAAGCTGTACTTCCTGATCTTCAGGGCCTGTATTCACAAAACATCTTCAGGCTAAAAGTAGCTAATAACTCGCCGATTTAAGAGAAAATCTTAAAAATAATGGCTGTCAGTCCTAAATGTAGGACTCCTAAATTTTTGCTCTAAGAGTATTTCACAAAGCGTTTTAGTGCTAAAACTAGCTCCTAAATCTGTGAAACATTAGGAGTAGTGAAGAGGAGTCATAAGTCACTAAGACCAACTCACAACTATCCTAAAATAGCTGTTGCCGGCAATCTGCCTCGGAACGTAAACATTTTAGAAACATTTGATGATAATCACCTTTTAAAAAGGTCTCACGTTTTTTTTTTTTTTTTTTTTTATTATTTATAATAATAAAGAAGACTTCCAGCATTTTAATTTGGTAGGATATTGGTAATATCAGTTTTCTAATATGCAGTAAAGTGCTAGCACTGTAGTTTATTAATAAAACATAGGGTAATCCAAACACAGAGAGCACAAAGTAAACACAACCAAAGCAAAGACAATGACTTACAAAGACTGACTAAGGCTGCGTTTACACTTGGCATTAACACGCGATCTGTATCCGGATGCTGTCCACATACACATTGAAAAGACAAGTGTAATCGCGCTTCTGATAGGAATGATATCCGATCAGCGTGTCCTGGTCCAGAGGTAGTCGAGGACGCATTGTGATTGGATCTCAGCGTAATGTAAACAATCCAGCCATCGTGTCTGCATTCACAGGTCGACGTCACGCAAAACCCTGCCAGAGAGTTCTCGGGAGACTCGTACACTTACATCGTTGATTTGCAAAATGTCCCTCGACTGAACGTGGTTTTCAAAAGAAAACCCAACACTTCAGGTCGACTTTGCACCAGAGCCATTCTCATGTAAATATTGCACGGGAAAGACAGATCCGATCAGTTATCCAGATACAGAAGTCAGTTGATGTTGCCAAGTGTAAACGCTCCGTGTCCTGATTGATCAGATCACATGTTAATGCCACGTGTAAACACAGCCTAAAACACTGGGCTATTTATCCACAGAGATGCTAACAAGCTAACAAGACACACCTGGAGAAGCAATCAAGGGGAGCAATGAATCAGCAGGACTATAGATCGACTACAAATGGCACACGAGGCAGTAAATGAGACAAGTCCAAACACAAGACACGTAACATGTGACAGATAGGGTTTCGTCTTTTTCTCTTCTTCTATTGTGTTTGTGAGGGACTTGTTTTCAAAGCACAATAACTGGGGTTTCTGTATATATATATATATATATATTCAAACAGGGTTATTTTTTGTGGTATCTGGCAACCCTTCAGCAGCAGCTTTAATGAAGAACAGGTTTGTGTGAGAGATGAAGAGAGCATGTATTATTACTTCCATAATGTAAAGTGCTCTATTTTTGTGCAATAATTTTCTACTTAATATACTAAAAATTATTCTTTAGTACTTAATCTTAAGAACATCAAAGTGTACTATTTTAGGACACCATGAATATGAACTAAAATGCGCTTTTAACATACTTTCTCTGTATCTAAAAAATGTATTTAGTAACCACTTGTAGTACACTTGAATCGTTCATACACTAGTGGGTTCAAGTGTACTACGAGTGGTTACTAAATACATAAATACATTTTTTAGATACGCGCATGTTAAAAGTTTTAGTTGAAGCACAGTTATATGATCTTAAGTTTATCTTAAGTAGTACTAAAGAATAATGTTTAGTATATTAAGTATAAAATGGCTATATATCACCACAGCTGTAAGTCTGAGGAGTTTAGCATGTTCCACCACAGAACTTCACCAAATCACTGATACGCTGTGTTTTAGATATGATTGTATAATAGCCTGAATGAAGCCATGATTGGTGATTTAACACTGTATGTGATACCAAGGGCTCTTCTTCAGACATGGTCAAGGCAAACACACTGTGAGATGTTATGACATTAGCTAGTTGGCATATTGCCTCCTTCACAAAGAGAACAAGAGACCAGTTAATGAGGTGAGCATGCTGTAGGGATTATTGAGGAGGAGGACAGATGCAAATGAGATAACTGCTCACAATGATCTCTGTATGAAAGTGTAATCTGCGAGTGTCCCGCCAGCAGCTTGGCTTTGGATGCTCATTTAAACCGGTTAACCGTAAGAATTTTGACCCATTAATACAATCAGTTAAGAGCTTGGCCAGGCCGAAACTGAACCAATGTTGGGTCTCAATCAACACAAAATCAAATGTTTCCACATTCGCGATGTATTTGAATGCAAAAATATTATTTATTATGTACCAATATCCAGGTAAAACAACATGTTTTGCATAACTTCACGGCGGTACGGTGATAACGCTTAACGACACAGATATTATTACGGTACATATTTAAACTGAGCAGTGTGTTTCTTCCATATGTTTGACTGACTGTATTGTATTATGATAATGAACAGGCTGCATTATTGTCAAGGTAGCAATCACTTGAACACTGGAAGCAACTACTGGAAGACAATCGTAATTGTAAAAGGTTTGCTTTTATTTGAGTACATTCACAATAGAAGCAAATCGTTGTGCTTTTGTAAAATAGGTCTAAAGATAAATATGATGCTGCTTTCTGCCGTCTTGGCACAAAAATGAACCCAAACTCTGCATACTAGGCTACTTAATATCATTTTCTTTTATTATTTAAGTAAAAATATATTTCTCGTATAGGCCTGTTTATTCATTATATATATTTATACAACAGTTCTTTCTGGTTCTGGAATCTGATTGGCTGATATGTATGTGATATTGGAGTCTGACCTCTTCACCGTTGGTATCACTCCGCGTGCCGAAGTTACCGTATTTCTCACAGCGCGTGTCATGGCGGACGGCCAAATCCACTATAATTTTAAAAATAATACTGTTATGTGTCATGGAATGCAGTTTAAGAGTTTTTTAGGCGAGGATGTGCTTGCTTGGACTTCAAATATGCGGTTTGTTAATAAAGATAAGATCTATTTCAAAATTTGCTTTGACGTTTTCGTAGACGGGAGCTCCATCGGTTCAGCAGCCGTTCAGAGCTCATTACACCCCCCACAGAGAGTGCCTGACCACAGACAGATCTCCTGGAGCTTACCGATGGCTCTGATGTCTCTATAGTGGTTAAACACCAGATATAATGTGTGTTGGGTAAATCTAACGGCCAGTGTTTGGTCTCATTAAACTATTATTTGTTCCAGAGCAAATAGTTTTGGCAAAATCTTATCATGTTTATGTAAATTCAATGCTGTATATCGTCTTTGTACGGTTGGCTGAATTGCCTAGCAACTTTTATGATGGCTGCTGTTGTTGTTTATTACAGTAAATATGATTGTTCAATAAATAATATTAGACTGTTTTTATGAGTCAGCGCTGCAGTAAAGACTTTTACTTTGAAAAATAAACGCTTTTGTGAACAGAAGTTATTTTTACTTTCAACAACGACGCGAATAACAAATGAGCAGTACAAATCACGCTTAACGGATGAAAGGACCATATGACAAACATAACGCTTTCCTCAGTGGACATTCAGACTTATGTTTTATTGTCTGTAGGAGATGCTGTATCAGATGCAGGTAATCAGTGTTGGGCAGTAACTAGTAGTGTAACTAATTACTAATAAGATTTCAGTAATAATATTACAGTTACTATCCATAAAACAGCTTTTACTTTTGATGCCTCGACCCGCTGATATAAAATCTAACAATCAAATAATTCCTAGATTTATGTTCATAATTTTCCACGACTCATGCATGTGATGAGGTGCAGCAGGTGAGCTCGGAATATGGAAAAGCTTACATTCAGCAGATATAAATATTGCATTATATTGATTTTGTCAGGAAAAAAGATGATCTGAACACTGTTGTGTGTTACTGTACTCTGGTATTACATCCCTCTGATCAGCATGTGCTACATTATATTACTATAATTAATACATCTCTTTGGAAAACTAAACAGTTTCTTACAAACTTATGTGATTTCATAAAATACACAATGAAATATATGGGTAACAGAGAAATTACAATTAGCTTCCAGCTACACATTAATGAGATTAATACAACACTTCTACTATAATGTCACTGTTAATCACTATTGAGTGTTTGTAATAACTTCTGACTGCGATACAATGTGGATTTTGGTCAAATGATGAGGCAGAAATATGTTATTAGTAACATTTATGTGGAAGATACACAGTTACAACTTCTGTGTGGCGTGAAGAAACAATGCAACTAATTACTGCTGCTGGAAAGTAATACGTAAAGTAACAATATTACTTTTGAAAGGAGTAACTAGTAATGAGTAATATATTACATTCTGTGAGTAAC
>CM049845.1:380964-393464 GCA_027422415.1 Schizothorax lantsangensis
TCATCAGCAGCATCATCATCATCATCATCCCGACACACAGCGAGCACACCTTCATCAGCATCAGCATCATCATCATCATCATCCCGACACACAGCGAGCACACCTTCATCAGCATCATCATCATCATCCCGACACACAGCGAGCACACCTTCATCAGCAGCATCATCATCATCATCATCCCGACACACAGCGAGCACACCTTCATCAGCAGCATCATCATCATCATCCCGACACACAGCGAGCACACCTTCATCAGCATCATCATCATCATCATCATCCCGACACACAGCGAGCACACCTTCATCAGCAGCATCATCATCATCATCATCCCGACACACAGCGAGCACACCTTCATCAGCAGCAGCATCATCATCATCCCGACACACAGCGAGCACACCTTCATCAGCATCATCATCATCATCATCCCGACACACAGCGAGCACACCTTCATCAGCAGCAGCATCATCATCATCCCGACACACAGCGAGCACACCTTCATCAGCAGCAGCATCATCATCATCATCCCGACACACAGCGAGCACACCTTCATCATCATCATCATCATGGGCGGCGCTAGGGAGGGGCTAGCAGGTGCTCCAGCACCCCCAAGAAAAACCAAAGCACCCCCATAGCACCCCTATAAAAATGAAATAAAATAAAAATATTTGACTCATTAAACACATGCATAAATACTGCAATGCAATACAACGTGATTTGCAGTCTCATGTAATGTCAGCATTTTATTTTAAAAATGGATCGGTTCCTTGTGCCAAGTACTATTGGCCTGCCCCGACTAAAGATTTTTCTAGTCAACTAGTCGCACGTTTATATTAAATTGATAGTATAATAACCTACTAAACCATCCTTTAATATAGGCATTTAGGCGTGTTATTCCGCACATAAACGCACGCATACACTGAGCTTGCCGCAAAGCACCGGCTAACGTAATGATTATGAATGCATCGGGGGAAAAGAAGACATTTTCATTATTAATTAATAAACTAGTGCTTTCTCAGACTCGCCATCTCCACAGTGGACGTGCCTTTAATAGAGAAATGCAACTATACGTACTATATAATCAGAGAAGATTTTTTATTTTATTTTTTAATTGGTTTTCAAGCTTCCTGCAGATTTTTTTATTATTATTTATTTTAGTCATTTAGCAGACGCTTTTGTCCAAAGCGACTTACAAATGAGGGCAATAGAAGCAATCAAAACCAACAAAAGAGCAACAACATGCAAGTGCTATGACAAGTCTTTGTTAGCCTAACGTAGCAAGGTATTTTTTATTTTTAATATATATTACAGTACGGCCGCTCCCTATATGCAGAGTACGCAGTTTGCTTAGGGCACCATATAATGGGGGGGGGGGGGCACCATCCCAGTTTCTAAAAGCAAATAAAACCGTGAAGCCCATTCCCGCACCTGTACCCGCTTATGTTTGCGGCTGAATGCAGATGATCATAATTGATGGACAACTATACCCGTGAAAGGACATCAGCAGCCCGGCGCCGAAAAAAAAAGTTGAAAACGAACCCCCCACGTCACTTTCAGGTAGGCTGCATTCATAATCAAAGAAGTATTAAGATGATTTTTTTTTTTTGTGGTTATAAAAACAGACCTAAGCCAACAACAGCCTTTAAAATGACTTAAAATGCATTATATAAAAACAATGAGGCAACCCTGCTGAAAAAACAATAGAACCATCACAGACAATTCTAACACCATCACAAATAAATCACAAATGCCATTACAAACCATCAACTTTTAACCATTAAAACCATTAAAAAAATGGTTTTCTGTAGTGTGTTTTGGGACATATTCCATTAGGATTTATTGGTTTTAACAAGCCACCAATAGAAGGTGACCAATTACCAGCAGAGACCCACAGGGTCCATTACAGTTTCCATTAAAACCAATACAAGTCCCATTAGAACCAGTGAATCCATTACTAATTTTGTGATGTGTCTATTGTTTTTTTCAACATTAAATGTTATAAATGCCTGTAAAGGCAGCAAAGGCCTGCTGTTACACTTACAGATGATCATATCCATGTTTAATAAGCTATTGACCAAACATTTAATTCAATTATCCACTTAATATTTCATTTTTGGTCACCTTTTTGCTATAGATGACACAGCCTCTATAATTTCCTCAACAAAAAACATGTGGACATCACAATCCTTACAAAAATGAACCATGGTTTTCGTGGTAAAACTGCTTTAATTTTCTTTTGTGTGATTTCTGAATGCTTGAGACCATAAAATCAATCAGACAACTGTATTACTGCCATAGGTAACTGTCTAGAACTACAATTGTAATTTGTAAATAACACAATTTAATTACAATTTATTTACTTTTATATTTTATTAAAGTTCTATTTTGACCCCTATTGTAGGTGTTGTTTTTTTTTACTTCCATAATATTTGAGGGAGGGGGCACAACAATAAAATCCTGCTTAGGACATCCATTTATCCAGCGGCGGCCCTGTATATCTCTCTCTCTCTCTCTCTCTCTCTCTCTCTATATATATATATATTTTTTTTTTTATAAAGAAAACAAGTAGATAGAATATAGAAAAAAGAAATTAGTTTTTATTTTTTTTATTTTTGGGATACAAGTAAATAGAATAGAAAAAAGAAAGCTAGTGTTAGTTTTTCAAGAAAAGCTAGCAGTTACAGAATAAATATGCAGTTGATAGAGGGTCAAGTGTGTGTGTGTTTTTTAAATAAGAAGAAGACAGATAGATAAAATAGAGTTAGAATAGAGAGTGCTAGAGTTAGAGGGTCAAATAAAGATGGAAGAGATGTGTTTTTAGCCGATTCTTGAAGATGGATAAGGACTCAGCTGCTGGGATTGAGTTGGGCAGGTCATTCCACCAGGAGGGAACAGTTAATGAAAAAGTCTGTGAAAGTGATTTTGTGCCTCTTTGGGATGAACAATAAAGTGACATTCACTTGCAGAACGTAAGCTTCTAGAGGCACATATTTCTTATGTCTGTGAGCTGGTTCATTGTTGTGATGCGCTCCATTCATGGAGACTGCATGATACGACAGAAAGCACATCCAAAAATGACGGGAGTATAAGCTCTTTCCGGAAAAAATGTATAAATAAAAATAATTGCGTGCGCGCCCCCATGCAGTAGGCTAAGCGCGATAATACTCCCACATTCCTCATAAACATTTGAAACGCGCCTATACAGCGATTTTATTATTCATATAAAATAATAATAATAATAACAACCTGTTTTGGTCATATTTACTATTAATTGCCCGGCTCCCCCTGTCATTGATCTAGCACCCCCTCAGCACCTGCATTCAACATTCTCTGGCGCCGCCCCTGATCATCATCATCATCCCGACACACAGCGAGCACACCTTCATCAGCATCATCATCATCCCGACACACAGCGAGCACACCTTCATCAGCAGCATCATCATCCCGACACACAGCGAGCACACCTTCATCAGCAGCATCATCATCATCATCCCGACACACAGCGAGCACACCTTCATCAGCAGCAGCAGCAGCATCATCCCGACACACAGCGAGCACACCTTCATCAGCAGCAGCAGCAGCATCATCCCGACACACAGCGAGCACACCTTCATCAGCATCAGCAGCAGCATCATCCCGACACACAGCGAGCACACCTTCATCAGCATCATCATCATCCGACACACAGCGAGCACACCTTCATCAGCAGCAGCAGCAGCATCATCCCGACACACAGCGAGCACACCTTCATCAGCAGCAGCAGCAGCATCAGCACACAGCGAGCACACCTCATCATCATCCCGACACACAGCGAGCACACCTTCATCATCAGCACACAGCGAGCACACCTCATCAGAAGCAGCAGCAGCATCATCCCGACACACAGCGAGCACACCTTCATCAGCAGCAGCAGCAGCATCATCATCATCCCGACACACAGCGAGCACACCTTCATCAGCATCATCATCATCCCGACACACAGCGAGCACACCTTCATCATCAGCATCATCATCCCGACACACAGCGAGCACACCTTCATCAGCATCATCATCATCCCGACACACAGCGAGCACACCTTCATCAGCATCATCATCATCCCGACACACAGCGAGCACACCTTCATCATCAGCATCATCATCATCCCGACACACAGCGAGCACACCTTCATCAGCATCAGCATCATCATCCCGACACACAGCGAGCACACCTTCATCAGCATCATCATCATCCCGACACACAGCGAGCACACCTTCATCAGCATCATCATCCCGACACACAGCGAGCACACCTTCATCAGCAGCATCATCATCCCGACACACAGCGAGCACACCTTCATCAGCATCATCATCATCCCGACACACAGCGAGCACACCTTCATCAGCATCAGCAGCAGCATCATCCCGACACACAGCGAGCACACCTTCATCAGCAGCAGCAGCAGCATCATCCCGACACACAGCGAGCACACCTTCATCAGCATCAGCAGCAGCATCATCCCGACACACAGCGAGCACACCTTCATCAGCATCAGCAGCATCATCATCCCGACACACAGCGAGCACACCTTCATCAGCATCATCATCCCGACACACAGCGAGCACACCTTCAGCAGCAGCAGCAGCAGCAGCATCATCCCGACACACAGCGAGCACACCTTCATCAGCAGCATCATCATCATCATCCCGACACACAGCGAGCACACCTTCATCAGCAGCAGCAGCAGCATCATCCCGACACACAGCGAGCACACCTTCATCAGCATCAGCAGCAGCATCATCCCGACACACAGCGAGCACACCTTCATCAGCAGCAGCAGCAGCATCATCCCGACACAGCGAGCACACCTTCATCAGCATCAGCAGCAGCATCATCCCGACACACAGCGAGCACACCTTCATCAGCATCATCATCATCCGACACACAGCGAGCACACCTTCATCAGCAGCAGCAGCAGCATCATCCATCCCGACACACAGCGAGCACACCTTCATCAGCATCATCATCATCCCGACACACAGCGAGCACACCTTCATCATCAGCATCATCATCATCCCGACACACAGCGAGCACACCTTCATCAGCATCATCATCATCCCGACACACAGCGAGCACACCTTCATCAGCAGCATCATCATCATCATCCCGACACACAGCGAGCACACCTTCATCAGCATCATCATCATCCCGACACACAGCGAGCACACCTTCATCAGCATCATCATCATCCCGACACACAGCGAGCACACCTTCATCAGCATCATCATCATCCCGACACACAGCGAGCACACCTTCATCATCAGCATCATCATCATCCCGACACACAGCGAGCACACCTTCATCATCAGCATCATCATCCCGACACACAGCGAGCACACCTTCATCAGCATCATCATCATCCCGACACACAGCGAGCACACCTTCATCAGCATCATCATCATCCCGACACACAGCGAGCACACCTTCATCATCAGCATCATCATCCCGACACACAGCGAGCACACCTTCATCAGCATCATCATCATCCCGACACACAGCGAGCACACCTTCATCAGCATCATCATCATCCCGACACACAGCGAGCACACCTTCATCATCAGCATCAGCAGCATCCCGACACACAGCGAGCACACCTTCATCAGCAGCAGCAGCAGCATCCCGGTGTCGTGCCGAAAGCTGATTGCCGTCTGTAATCACTTTTTGTCAAGTGTAAAACTGTTTTTTTTAATGGGTTTTATTGGCCATTTAAAGGTATTTCAACAGGTAAAAGGACTGAATGAGCTATAATCTATCAAATATAACAACCATGAATGAATTCAAGTCATTTTGAAGAAAGATTGATACATATGTGTTGCAGACTTTATACTACGTAATTATAAATGTAAGCACACAGACATAAGCTACTTAAAATAAAGTGTATCAAGAATGTACTTAAGTGTACTTCATGTGTATCAATACTGTATCCAGCTGCACCTTAGTTTGATTTAACCCACCAGAACACAGCTAAAATACATGTAATACCTTTCTAATTACATTACAATTACATAATATTACACAAACATAAGCTACTTAAAATAAAGTGTCTCAAGATTGTACTTAAGTGCACTTCATGTGTATCTATACTGTACACCTTAGTTTGATTTAACCCATCAGTACACAGCTTAAAAACATGTAATACCTTTCTAGTTACATTACAATTACAGAATATTACACAACATAAGCTACTTAAAATAAAGTGTATCAAGACTGTACTTAAGTGTACTTCATGTGTATCTATACTGTACACCTTAGTTTGATTTAATCCACCAGTACACAGCTAAAATACATGTAATACCTTTCTAATTACATTACAATTACATAATATTACACAGGCATAAGCTACTTAAAATAAAGTGTATCAAGACTGTACTTAAGTGTACTATTAGCTGTGTAACAGACTCGTTCTGTAACATGTGTAACAGTAGCTGCCTATTACATCTACATGATTACAAACTGTAATTACAGGCTGTTCCATAACTTTTTGTTTCATGTAAGTACAATGACTACTACTAAGTAGTAATTAATTATGTAATTACTCTGTATTATGACACATTAAAATAAAGTGTTACCATGTTACGGCTATCAGTCACTTCAGAGTCTCATCTACAGCAAGTCAAACAAAAACCAGGGAGAGCTTTCTGAATCTGATGCTGGATGAGTTGACAGCAGTCTGTTCTGTACGTCTGGACTTCTTTACTGCCCTCGTCACACACTCGAAGCCTCCAGTGATGACCAGAACTGCACACAGAGACTGATGTGACCGGAGGAAAGTCCAGGATTACTCCGAGACCTTGGCTTGATGTGTGATAACAGTCCATCGGCTCTGAGCAACTCTTCTCAGACAAGAGCAGTCGGGGTTTAGCTTCATCTCAAACTCATCCACGTTCAGATCAAACCCTAAGATTAGTTCCAGACGTCCTCCCTTTAAGCAAGATCTGAGCGTCTGGACACGAGCAGTGGTCATCAGATCCTGGCATGCATTAGTATGCTGAAGACTCACAGGATCTGTTTTCATTTTCATATCTGTCATATGCATCTGTAGTTTTTGAGATCATTTAAGCTCTATAATGCAATTCAGTGAAGCAATCAGGAAAATGGCCTGTAAATGTGAATCCTAAAATGGCTTTAGTGGCACATTGTTGTCTCTGTCTGAATAGGAATAACAAATATTATGGAATTAAATATTTATTTATACTCTTCACTGTGTATTTTAATTCAATGCAATGTGACACAATTAAATGTGTTAAAAAGGAATGTAATAAAAAGAATAACTAAAAAAGACAAATCCAGCATTTTACAGTTTGATTGATACCCATAATATACGATGCCTCTGAAACACACTGGTTTATCCAGAGCAGATCTCTCAGTATGAGTGTGTGAGTGTGTGTAGATGTGTGTTAGTTCACACGGTCCAGATCTGCTCGGACTCGCTCCAGACGGAGACACCACACACACTCCTCCGGATAGACTCTCTGACCTCCAGCGCTGTGATCCGGAGTCAAACCCCTCCGAGCACAGAACACAGTCAGACCGCTCGGGGTTATCCGGAAGCTCTGGAGCGTTCCTGCCCTTCCTCACAGCGGTCAGATCCTGAGACGGGACCAGATCCGGATGAGCTGTGTTCAGATCCAGAACCACAGGAGCTGAGGAGACACAGACAACAGCTGCTTTTACTCTGATGTTCATACAGTGGAGGCCTAAATCATTACAACACTACACTCTAAAAAAAAAGGTGCTATATATATCTTTAAAGGGGCTTAACAGGCTATTGGCATGGCAGTGGTGCTATATAGCACCTTAATCACCCCAAAGAACCACTGAAGAACCGGACAGGAGCTTAACAGGTTCTGTATATGGTAGCGGTGCTATATAGTCCCTCAGTCATGCCAAAGAACCGCTGAAGAACCATACAGGAGCTTAACAGGTTCTGTATATGGTAGCGGTGCTATATAGCCCCTCAGTCATGCCAAAGAACCGCTGAAGAACCATACAGGAGCTTAACAGGTTCTGTATATGGTAGCGGTGCTATATAGTCCCTCAGTCATGCCAAAGAACCGCTGAAGAACCATACAGGAGCTTAACAGGTTCTGTATATGGTAGCGGTGCTATATAGTCCCTCAGTCATGCCAAAGAACCGCTGAAGAACCACTGAAGAACCATACAGGAGCTTAACAGGTTCTGTATATGGTAGCGGTGCTATATAGCCCCTCAGTCATGCCAAAGAACTGCTGAAGAACCATACAGGAGCTTAACAGGTTCTGTATATGGTAGCGGTGCTATATAGCCCCTCAGTCATGCCAAAGAACCGCTGAAGAACCGCTGAAGAACCATACAGGAGCTTAACAGGTTCTGTATATGGTAGCGGTGCTATATAGCCCCTCAGTCATGCCAAAGAACTGCTGAAGAACCATACAGGAGCTTAACGGGTTCTGTATATGGTAGCGGTGCTATATAGTCCCTCAGTCATGCCAAAGAACCGCTGAAGAACCACTGAAGAACCATACAGGAGCTTAACAGGTTCTGTATATGGTAGCGGTGCTATATAGTCCCTCAGTCATGCCAAAGAACTACTGAAGAACCGGACAGGAGCTTAACAGGTTCTGTATATGGTAGCGGTGCTATATAGTCCCTCAGTCATGCCAAAGAACCGCTGAAGAACCATACAGGAGCTTAACAGGTTCTGTATATGGTAGCGGTGCTATATAGCCCCTCAGTCATGCCAAAGAACCGCTGAAGAACCATACAGGAGCTTAACAGGTTCTGTATATGGTAGCGGTGCTATATAGTCCCTCAGTCATGCCAAAGAACCGCTGAAGAACCATACAGGAGCTTAACAGGTTCTGTATATGGTAGCGGTGCTATATAGTCCCTCAGTCATGCCAAAGAACCGCTGAAGAACCACTGAAGAACCATACAGGAGCTTAACAGGTTCTGTATATGGTAGCGGTGCTATATAGCCCCTCAGTCATGCCAAAGAACTGCTGAAGAACCATACAGGAGCTTAACAGGTTCTGTATATGGTAGCGGTGCTATATAGCCCCTCAGTCATGCCAAAGAACCGCTGAAGAACCATACAGGAGCTTAACAGGTTCTGTAAGAACCATACAGGAGCTTAACAGGTTCTGTATATGGTAGCGGTGCTATATAGCCCCTCAGTCATGCCAAAGAACCGCTGAAGAACCATACAGGAGCTTAACAGGTTCTGTATATGGTAGCGGTGCTATATAGCCCCTCAGTCATGCCAAAGAACCGCTGAAGAACCAAGAACCACTAAGAACAGGAGCTTAACAGGTTCTGTATATGGTAGCGGTGCTATATAGTCCCCAAAGAACTCAGTCATGCCAAAGAACCGCTGAAGAACTGAAGAACCATACAGGAGCTTAACAGGTTCTGTATATGGTAGCGGTGCTATATAGTCAGTCCTCAGTCATGCCAAAGAACCGAACTGAAGAACCACTGAAGAACCATACAGGAGCTTAACAGGTTCTGTATATGGTAGCGGTGCTATATAGCCCCTCAGTCATGCCAAAGAACTGCTGAAGAACCATACAGGAGCTTAACAGGTTCTGTATATGGTAGCGGTGCTATATAGCCCCTCAGTCATGCCAAAGAACCGCTGAAGAACCATAAGAACATACAGGAGCTTAACAGGTTCTGTATATGGTAGCGGTGCTATATAGCCCCTCAGTCATGCCAAAGAACCGCTGAAGAACCGCTGAAGAACCATACAGGAGCTTAACAGGTTCTGTATATGGTAGCGGTGCTATATAGCCCCTCAGTCATGCCAAAGAACCGCTGAAGAACCATACAGGAGCTTAACAGGTTCTGTATATGGTAGCGGTGCTATATAGTCCCTCAGTCATGCCAAAGAACCGCTGAAGAACCATACAGGAGCTTAACAGGTTCTGTATATGGTAGCGGTGCTATATAGCCCCTCAGTCATGCCAAAGAACCGCTGAAGAACCACTGAAGAACCATACAGGAGCTTAACAGGTTCTGTATATGGTAGCGGTGCTATATAGCCCCTCAGTCATGCCAAAGAACCGCTGAAGAACCACTGAAGAACCATACAGGAGCTTAACAGGTTCTGTATATGGTAGCGGTGCTATATAGCCCCTCAGTCATGCCAAAGAACTGCTGAAGAACCATACAGGAGCTTAACAGGTTCTGTATATGGTAGCGGTGCTATATAGCCCCTCAGTCATGCCAAAGAACTACTGAAGAACCAATATATGCTGCTATACAGCACCAAAAGTGGTTCCCCTAAGATTACGAGCCAAAGAACCACTTTTAGTCTATATAGCACCTTTTTTTTAGAGTGTAGTATTTTCAGCAGCTAAAAAGTGGTTTTAAGTCAGTTATTTGTATCTTTTGCTGTAGTGTGTCAGGAGGAAACATTAATTGTAATAATGCAGTGAGATCCAGATCTGATCATCATCAGTCTGTCTGGAGTCACATGAAGAAACAGAGACTAAATCCAGAAGAACTGTGTCTCAAGACGCATCTTGTCCTCCAGAGAGAAGAGTCTGAGTTTATCATCGTGTAATCTGCAGATCTCCTGAACGCCGCTCGCTTCTCTCCATCAGGAACGACTCACACAGGTTTCTAACACCAGATTCACCGGAGGATGGTGTTTGAGGATCTTCTCCTGCAGACGGGACACTCCTGAGCTTTCTCGGTTCTCCAGAAGCGCTGAAGATGTCACAGAAACACTCTTCTACAGACACATCTCCAGATATGCAAACTGCTCTTTCACTTTCTGAAGGAAGGGTTCACGTAAAGCACTTAAACATCTGTCATCTAAACAAACATCTCAAATCCTTCTTAAAGGTGTTTCTCTTCATTCTCAACTTAGTCTTCAGAAATAATAATGTCATCACTTCCTGCTAGAAGCAGAGCACTTCCTGTAGCTTTACTGATGAACAATCATCTCCTAAACCTGCATGACATGAGAAATAAACACTAAGCATCACATTCTCTCACACATTTCTACTCTAAAATACAACATGTCTTTAATTACTTTAGTCATTCATGAGCAGAAACAGCCATGAATTCTGAATCAGACTGTTTAGTGTTTACACTTGAAATATGAAGCTGAATAAATCAGGAGCACATATGGAGAATAAATACACATCTACTGATGTGTGAATAAATAAATAACAGCGTTGTGTTACAGCACGACAGAGGCTTGTTTGATGAACTTCGTCTCGATTAAAACATTATACCATCATCTAAACAGATCAAATATAGATGTAGCTGACAGTCAGGTATTATATTTCTGTAATGCAGCCAGAGGAGAAGAGTCAAATCACAAAAAACAGCGTAAACATGTCGCTAGAGTTTCTTCTACAATCCAGGACAGTAATATACATATGCAGCATTTATCACATTCATGCATAACTGTGTATCTGTTAATAACTCTGGGACTAGTTTCATCTCATATGTGGATATCTTCACTGTTTGATCTGTGTAAATGTTATAAATCAAGAGTTTATTTGCTCCCTTTTTTAAAACCATGGCGCACTCTTCTCAGACTAATGTGATGGACACTCATGATTATGCCATATCTATGGACTTAAGATATGATGCTGAAATAATTCCTCTACCTGAAACACCAGAAAAACGTCCTGTGGCCAAGAAATCGCGTGCAGCACTGAATGACGATGTACCAAACTCTGTTCTTCTGACTGCGATTGAAAAACTTCAAGAGGAATCGTTGGCAAGGCTGCAGTCTGTGGAACCGTCGGTTCAAGAGAACACTGCTTCTATTCGTTCCCTCTCCTCTTCTATGGAGTTCTTTGGCAAGGAAAGTGAAGACGTTAACAAAAAAGTTGCATCTCTGGAGAATGTGGTTTCTTCCCTGTCGAAAGAAAATGAATCTCTTCGGCAGTCATGCTTGGAACTGGATGAATACAAACGGAGATGGAATCTGCAGGTGTCCCTGAATCTAACAATGAGAATGTAGAGAATGTCATCCTGGAAATCTTTGGAAATGTTTCACCGGAATGTGCCGCAGCTCTTGCTAATTCAGTGGACATTGTACACAGGCTTGGTCCCAAATCTGCTACAGATCGATCTCGTCGCATCATTGTGCAATTAAGAGACAAAATCTGGAAAGATGCGAATCTTCTGACTACCTGCGACGGAATAACTACAGGGTTTTGGAGGACTTGTCATTGAACATGAAAGAGGAACGCAACAAACTGTGGCCTCTAGTGAAACAAGCAAGAGATGAAGGGAAAAGAGCAGGTTTTAGAGGTGCTTTCGCATATGAAGAAGGTAAACAAATATCGAGGTAAATAAGATTTGTTTTTGTCATGGGACTCGCCGTGCAGGAGGTGTCGCTGTTTTACTGGGTAAAGCATTCAATGGATCAGTTATTGAGTTTTTGTGTTCACCAGAAGGAAGATGGTTAATGGTTGTGATACAAAAGGATGAATCTTATTTTATTTTAGTTAATGTATATG
>CM049845.1:403464-405964 GCA_027422415.1 Schizothorax lantsangensis
TTGTTTAAAGATACTTTTCATACGATTTTTCCCTTCAAAAGACCAACTTGCATGTTTCACAAAAGACAAAAAGGCCCAGTGTTTGATTAAAAACAGATCTAGACTTACAACCCGAATTCTGGAAATGTTGGGACGTTTTTTAAATTTAAAATGAAAACTAAAAGACTTTCAAATCACATGAGCCAATATTTTATTCACAATAGAATATAGATAACATAACCAATGTTTAAACTGAGAAATTGTAAAATATTATGCACTAAATGAGCTTGTTTCAAATGTGATGCCTGCTACAGGTCTCAGAATAGTTGTGACAGGGGCATGTTTATCATGCTGTAGCATCAAAACAGATTGAAGATGTCTGGGCATCGAGGTTATGAGTTTCGTGTTGGAATTTGGTCCCATTCTTGCCTGATATAGGTTTCCAGCTGCTGAAGAGTTCGTGGTCGTCTTTGACGTATTTTTCGTTTAATGATGCACCAAATGTTCTCTATAGGTGAAAGATCTGGGGCCTCATTTATAAAGCGTGCTTCGCTCAGATTTGATCTTAGAGTGTGCGTACGCTTAAATCCACGCCAAAG
The DNA here is from genome assembly GCA_027422415.1 of Schizothorax lantsangensis. NCBI lineage: Eukaryota > Metazoa > Chordata > Actinopteri > Cypriniformes > Cyprinidae > Schizothorax > Schizothorax lantsangensis. The sequence continues at coordinate 404,043 of CM049845.1, forward strand.
CTCATATTTATAAAGACGGTCTTTGACGTGGAACAGTGCTTACCGCCACGTCAAGGTCTGAGCAGACGTACGCACTTCTCCTTGTGGCAAAGTCAGAGTACTGCAGCTATTTGAATATCTAATAAAAGAATTCATCAAACAACAAAGATGCAGTGTGAGAGATTAATTGTGCAGTGTAGTCAGATTTTTTATTAACGGGAGTTTTTGCGAGATTAAACTGACCTTTTTAGTAGCCTAATGTTGAGAGTTCTTTACTCGCATTCTAGACTACAGTTTATTCCTTGTTGTTATTTTACAAGAGAACTGGCGACGTCTTGTTTTACTACTATTGCGTAAAATAAAATAAAAAAATAAAATAAAATGCATAAACATCTCCGAACTGTTTTGTCCGTGTAGCCTATAAGAATCTGTCGTTCAATAACGGTTTTAATATATTCTATTCAATAACATTAACTGTTTTTATTTATAACATCTGCTGCTTTGCTTCTGTGAAAATGAATAGAGACATCAGCCTTAAACTTTGTTTTTGTCATTTACATCAGTTATATTTGTATAAAATACACTAGATATGTTTGTGTCAGTGCATTAATGGCACATTTGAGCAGCATTAGTAAACCGTAAATATAAAGAAATTCCAAATCACATGCAGGTTTTTTCAGACCTGAGACCATAATCGTGTAATAATTTATTTTATTATGATATGAAACGTCCAATTTTTCTTTCTATAATGTTTTTTTTTAAGTTTTGCTAGAATTTTGTGATACTACACTTTTTATTAGTTGTCATAGCAAGTGATTTTAAAAGTAGGATGCTCACTTTTTATAAGATGACTGAATTTTACTTGAATTCGTAGTTTATTCTTACTTTTGGAAACCTTATTGTTTAATAATTACTACTACTACTACCACTACTACTACTATTATTATTATTTCTGTTGTTTCTAGTAGTAATTTTGATAATAGTCAATAGAAAAAAAATATAACCACACACACATTGTTTGTCAGAAGAATAATTACACATTATGAAATAATTTGGACCCACGCATGTTAATAATTCCTATGCATCTATGGCCTATAAAATGGCCTATGAAGTAGTAGTTTGCAAGAAGCAGAATGGCAGCATTAGCGCTTCTTGAAGATATTGCAAACTGTGCAATTAGAAGGCAACGCGTTTTTTGGACTAATTTTTTTTGTTGTTTTTTTACGTCTGTTAGGGACCTTTGCTGCCCCCCCCTACCTCGTTCACAGCCTGCGCTACACACTGCCATGCCACACATTTAGTTTTGTGTGAAAGCCCACTGAAGAGACTCTCAAAAAGCGTCCCCGCACGAACCTCTACCTCCGCCAGCAGGACCTCAATTTCAGACTCAGTGAAGTTTTTTTTTTCTTAGTGCTCGTCATTCTCAAGCATAGAAATTCGGATGTTGGCGTGTGCTCTTTTATATGATAATGATATTAATTAGGGGGCGTTTACAAGGCGGAGATCTGACACCAGTCAGCTGCGCACAATTTCAGGATCATTTGCGATTTATAAACATCACATCTGGAAGAGAGGCGTACGCACGTGTTTTTGTGCGCACGTTCGTTTTCTCTGAATCGCACTTACGCACTTTTGCGAAATGATCTTAGAACAAATTTAGGATGGTCTCTGCGCAACATTTTATAAATGAGGCCCCTGGACTGCAGGTCAATTCAGCACCCGGACTCTTCTACTACGAAGCCATGCTGTTGTAATAGCTGCAGTATGTGGTTTTGCATTGTCCTGCTGAAATACACGTCCTCTGGAGGGGAGCATATGTTGCTCTAAAACCTTTATATACCTTTCAGCATTCATAGTGCCTTCCAAAACATGCAAGCTGCCCATACCGTATGCACTTATGCACCCCATACCATCAGAGATGCTGGCTTTTGAACTGAACGCTG
>CM049845.1:410964-413464 GCA_027422415.1 Schizothorax lantsangensis
ATTTAGATCACGTCTCAAAAGAATAAGGTATTTCTGAACAAAATGCAAGTTTTGGCCATTTGCGATCCATATTAAGCACTATTTCAATCATAAACAGTGCGACAAAACACTTAAAGTGCCTTAATATGTTTAAAACAGTAATATTAAAAGATCAAATTCAGTATTCACCATATTAATGATGCATAGTTTACATGATGAGGCCGGAACGGTTCAGTGTGTTTTCTATGGGAAGCATTAGACGTGAATCTTTGCACATTGTGTTTATGGCTTCATCTTCTTGCCTGTACAACATATACATCATCAATAAGAATCTCGCCTTTTAATATCTGTGTTTACTACATTATTACTAATGCAATCTGTGTATAAATAGCTGTCGGTCAGTGGAGCAAAGCTGCGTTTGTCCTCCAGGGGGCGCTCCTATAAGAGCGTGACGTCCCAAACTTAAAGTAACATTAAAACCAAGCGTTTGTTTCTTACAAGCACAATGGTGCTTCTAATATAAAACAGCACAATGTGAGTGCCGTAAACGGTCAAATAACATCAAACTACCTCATCTTTTGTGGTCAGAACTGACTGCATCCACACAAGCAGCGTGTGTATAATACGATATCTGCTAAATATACTGCTTTAGCCAGTCGCACTGCTGTTCGTTGTATCTTTAAAGTAGATTTGTAGCACTTAATAGCATGAAGAACTAATACTGATGGACTGTACATTGAGATTGATTTAAAGTGCCCCTATTATGTCATTTTTAAGGTTGCTAATATTGTTTTATGAGTCTCTAAAACAGGTTTACATGCATCCAAGATCAAAAAACACTTTAGTTTTCTCAAAAAATAGCTTTAATTTGACCTAATTTCTAAATGATTCCTAAACAACTCGTTCGAAGAATCAGTCTCTCTAAGCCCCTCCTCTCCGTGAGCCCTCGCTGCTGTGATTGGTCAGTCTCTAAGCCCCTCCTCTCCGTGAGCCCTCGCTGCTGTGATTGGTCAGTCTCTAAGCCCCTCCTCTCCGTGAGCCCTCGCTGCTGTGATTGGTCAGTCTCTAAGCCCCTCCTCTCCGTGAGCCCTCATGCGAGTTATTGTTTTTCATTATCAAAATACGAGCAAGAATACAATTTTCCCAAACGACTGCAAACTGTTGATTTTAAATAGCAGTTCAACAAAAAAGGTAATATCAGTGAACGAGACAGTGACTGATCACGTTCACGCACCTCTCTCAGGAGCCAGCGGTCCTCGTTTATACCGTCTGCGGGACAGAAACCTGGGTCGACGGGACGGAGAGGAGCCTGCGGATCAGAGCACACACACACAGCGAGTCAGTGTAACCTCAGCTGATCCGAGCGGGCCACATCAGAGCATTAGATCAGAAACCCCGGTCCAGAACTCATTCGAGTGCCTCGGACACGGGTCGGGTTCGGTTAGGGTTGGGTATCGTTTGGGTTTTTTTCGATACCGGTGCCAAATCGATACTTTTAAAACGGTGCCGGTGCCTAAACGGTGCCTGAACCGATACTTGTTATAGTTATATATAGACACACACACTGTATATGGAACTAATGAAGTCCCCAATATGGACAAAGGCATTGCTATTCCTGTAACTGAGTACATTTACATTTACATTTATGCATTTAGCAGATGCTTTTATCCAAAGCGACTTACAGTGCATTCAGGCTATACATTTTTTTTGTTTTATCAGTATGTGTGTTCCCTGGGAATCAAACCCACAACCGTTTGCGCTGCTAACGCAATGCTCTACCACTGAGCCACAGGAACAGAGTAAACAGAAGATATAAGTAAACAGAAGATATAAACGTTTTGAATGATAAAACAAATACATTAAACACTCGACAACGACAATATATAGTTTGTCTGTGTTATTCAAGCCATCTCTGGTATTTTCATAATAATTAAGTATATTTAAAATCCATTGCTAATCAATGCATTAGTAGCCTATGGAACATATTTTCTGCCTCATTCTGTGACAAGAAGCTATCAGATCACAAAAGGAAGCATTTAACTGGTGTTGTGGACTAAAAAGGTTATAATGTTCTATTTTGTTGGTTTAAACAGGTTTAAAAACACGAATACAAGAGAATTTTAGCTTTAGGCATTTTAATTAAAGCTAGGGCTGGGCGGTATATAGAGTTTGTACGATATATCCATATATTCTTTATAATCGATACGTTATTATGAAGCAATACAGTTAATATTGATATACAGTAGTTTGATACGAGCACATCTGATAAAATATCTAGTGAGGACACAGACTGAACTGCGGAGAAAGTGCATCATACAATTTGTTCTAAACATGTGACAAGCTTTATATGAAGGGACATAAAAAACTGGTAAGATACAGTAGCCTATAGTTTATAGTTTCAGTTTAAAGCGGCTCGCGCTCTCAGATGCTCTGACAGAAAGGCTGCGTGTGCCGCTGACAGAGATGCTTCTCGCGCTGTTTAATGTGTTTGCTGTTTTCCGTGATGCATAACTTACAATTC
>CM049845.1:423464-433464 GCA_027422415.1 Schizothorax lantsangensis
AAACAAATTTGGATTAGATTAAAATATCTGATTAAGTTGTCTAAGATTACTGCGTGTTACTGGGCAGATGTATCGATACTCGAAACCACGACAGCAACGTAATGAATCATATCATTAAAAAAGACACCTGACGAAAAACTTAACGTTTCTGGACCTTTATAGGGAAACGCCAGGAACAAAACTATTTAGATTAAAATAAATGAGATGTAAATAGATCAATGAAATGTGCACTGTTTTTAATTTATTTGTAATTTTTTTAGATGATTATTTATATTCAGATTCTAGTATTGTACGGCTTTACATTTTTATTTCAATGTTGTAATTAGCATTCATTTAATTTTATCTTTGAAGCAGATTTGTTACGTGACAGCATTAATTAAAGTTTCTTAGAGTATCTGATCTGCTCCATCAAGCCACATCCCAAAAGCTGTCATCACGCAAATTAATGCACGGCTCAGATTAACTGAAGCATGTGTGTAAGACTCCAATACAATATAAAGTAATTATTTCTCCAATAAATCTTTCAATGAGTAAAACTGGCTGTGTCTATATATTATAGATATAACAACATTGTCAATTATTTTCAAATTAATTTTTAAATGATTATTATTTTACATTTTTGTCTCTGGACCAGCAGGGTACTCTTAAATAAAGTAGCGGTGGCTGGGGCAGATATTAAGTATCAGTTCGCTTAAAAAGAAGCAATTTATCCTTTTACATTAAATAAGTGCTCCTGAAATTAATTGAAAGGAATATTATTGCCGCTTCTATACAAATCAGTTGTACTTTTAACAAACTAAATGATTTTTTACTTATTTGAAGTGTATTTAAATGTCTGTATTTAAATGTCTTATTAGGTTGAAAACACTGAACATTTATGAAATATGAAAAGCACAGAGCGCGTCTTTCTTTTTTCTGGCTCGTCTCTCTCAAAGCGTGGCGTGTCAAAGGGTTAAAATCATCGTTTTTGGGGGTGAAGCCTACTTATCACAACATTGTCCTGCAAACGTAATTTATTCAAACGTCTCTCTACCGAACTACCTAGTGTAGCTTATTTGCGGAGGATGAAGAGAAAGCACCCGTTGATAAATACCAGTGTGGAGAAATAATAACTTTTAGAAATTTTTTTGAGTAACGACCCCAACACTGGCTTGTCCTGCTGGAGTGTGACTGATTTGTGTCTGCGCAGGTTCGATGGACGGTACAAACCAATGGGTGTCGGAATGGTGTTTATTCTTTCATCCAACCACAATCAAATTCACTCTATCCGAATGATTTATCTGGATGTTTTTTGTTTTTTTTTGACGATGACAAGCCGGAATGAAAACAAGCCGAAATAAATGGGAGTAACGAGGCTATTTTTAAAATGTGAGGAGTAGAAAGTACAGATAATTGCGTGAAAATGTAAGGAGTAGAAGTAAAAAGTCGTCTGAAAAATAATTACTCCATAGTTAGATACCCAAAATTTCTATTAAGTAAGGTAACGAAGTATTTGTACTTCGTTACTTGACACCTCCATCTGGACACAGTTTTCAGTCCTGCAGTAATAGTGTAGTAATTAGCTGCAGTTTACTGCAGTTTTTAAGGCATTGTCCTGCTTCTCTGTAAATTGTGTTCTTTGAATGTTTGTGTGTGACTGACATTAGTAGATATTTCACCATCTGTTCCCCATTCCTAGTCCAAGAGTACTTTCCCACAGAGTTTAGTTTAATCTGATTAAATACACCTAATTAACCGTTCAAGGCATTTGCATTTACTTTAATAACAGCCAGATGTGTCGAAACTACAACTCAGCAGAATGAGGAACCTGTTTTACAGACTCAGAGACACGCCTGTTTTACACACGTCACTCAAACACAGAACCAGGAAACAGGAATCACATGAGTTCAGGGAAAGAGAAACTGAAGTGTGGCTGAGCTGTTGTGTGTTCGTGTCTCTGTATTAGTGCAGTAAAATGGCAGAAGCCAGAATTTCTCAGGATGAGTTCTTGTGTCCGGTGTGTCTGGATCTCCTGAAGGATCCAGTGACCATCCAGTGTGGACACAGTTACTGTAAGAGCTGTATTACAGACTGCTGGAATGAGGAGGATGAGAAGAGAGTCTACAGCTGCCCTCAGTGCAGACAGACCTTCAGTCCAAGACCTATTTTAGGTAAAAACACCATCTTGGCTGAAATGGTGGAGAAACTGAAGAAGACTAAACTTCAAAGTGTGGTTCCTGCTGGAGCTGGAGATGTGCAGTGTGACGTCTGTACTGGAAGAAAATACAAAGCCATCAAGTCCTGTCTGGTGTGTCTAGAGTCTTACTGTCAGACTCATTTTGAGCGTCACGAGGAGTTTCATTCACGTAAACCACACAATCTGACTGAAGCCACTGGACGACTGCAGGAGATGATCTGCCAGAAACATGAGAAGCTCCTTGAGGTTTTCTGTCGCACTGATCAGAAATGTATATGTGTGCTGTGTACGATGGATGAACATAAAAACCACGACACTGTGTCAGCTGCAGCACAGAGAACAGAGAAACAGGTATTTACCACTAGATTTAATATGTGTTTCATATGTGTTTATATCAGCACCATATTAACAGCTTACAGCATTCACACTGCACACGACAGCAGAAATGAACAGCAGCTGCAAGAAGAGTTTCACTGTTCGCTGAAAATGCACCATAAACCTTTATCAAGACAGTCTTCCAGCTTTGATTAAGCGACATAAAATAATGTAGTGAACTATTTACCTGTTCTTTGACAAAATATACATCTGTCAGGAATAGAGAAAGTTAAACACAGTGACAAACACACACAACTGTCTCAGTAAATCTGGAACCAGATGATTTAAGTGATTTACAGTAATGTACAATGATCACTGATCCTCCTCTGGAGTTTGAACCTACAGCCATTAGTTATAGGTTTAGATAATTAGCCTTTAAACCGCCTCACCCTACTTTTCCTGGATTCATCTGTTCACATGATGATTTAGTGCCAGTAGTTTTCTGTGAGATTCACTATCATCTGTTTGTCCTGCAGAAGCAGCTGAAGGAGACTCAGAAGACGCTCCAGCAGAGAATCCAGCAGAGAGAGAAAGATCTCCAGCAGCTGAGAGAGACTGTGGTGTCTCATAAGGTGAGTCTGGAGAAGAAGAGAAGTTTGTCTCAGTCTCAGTTCAGACTCACTGAAGCCTGAATCACTGTGTGTCCTAACAGCGCTCTGCACAGACAGCAGTGGAGGACAGTGAGAGGATCTTTACTGAGCTCATCCGCTCCATTGAGAGAAGCCGCTCTGAGCTGATACGGCTGATCAGAGATCAGGAAAAGCAAGCAGTGAGTCGAGCTGAAGGACGACTGGAGCGACTGGAGCAGGAGATCAATGATCTGAGGAGGAGAGACGCTGAGCTGGAGCAGCTTTCACACACACAGCATCACATCCAGTTCCTGCAGGTAACACAGATCTAGAAGAACAGCATCGTAGTGGACTTGAGCAGATCCTGCAGGTAACACAGATCTAGAAGAACAGCATCGTAGTGGACTTGAGCAGATCCTGCTGTGACACGAGACTCACAGAGAAACATTTCATGAGTGTCTTATTATATAATCATCAGTCAGACTCTCATCTGATGGCCTCTAATGGTCACATCTTCTTTTAAAAGAGACACCCCTTAGGTTTCAGCACCAGAAATCTTGCTCAGATGGGTCTTATTATTAAAGTTATAAATAATGATCAATCTAATCATAGCCTTTCAGCTGCTTTTCCTGAGCAAATCTACTGAACACTACAATGAGACTCCATTGATGTGCTTGAGCTGTTAGATGGACATTTATGTTCTTAGCAGATGTTTTATCATACAAACTATTTCCTAGAAAGTTCACATATAGTGTAAGTGTCAAATACTAGAATCTGTAGCTCTAATGTGATATAATGAATATGAGAAGAATGAAGCTGATGCTGTGAAAGTGCTGGATTGAGTTACTAAAGATCAGTCAAATCTGATGTTGGAGCAGGTTATTGGGTGAAGTGTGGAGCTGATGAGTTTGATTTCTGTTTTCTGTAGAGTTTCCAGTCTCTCTCAGCTCCTCCTGAATCTACAGACGTAAATGATGATCTCGTCAGGTCTCTCGTCTCTTTTGATGATCTGAGAGAATCTGTCCATCAGCTGAGAGACAAACTGGAGGATTTCTGCAAAGAGGAGCTCAAGAAGATCTCAGACAGAGGTAAAGTCCTGCAGATTCATCTGCTCTCAGAAACCAGTCCATCATCATCTCATATCATGGAGAACATCATATTAGAAATGTGTTAGGAATGGATGCAGGATCATGAGAATCACACTGTTCATGTCTGTTGATTTCCACAGTCACATCCACCAACATTGTTCCCAGGACCAGGAACGACTTCCTACAAATGTAAGTCAGTAAGAAAACAAGCAGAAAAACTCACTGAGTGTGTTCATGTTCTTCTGTAGAAGGTGAAAGAAGAGTTTTATAATTGATGATGTAAATGATGATTAGCACAGATATCTGCTCATCTGGACCAGGAGCGAGGCCAGAAATGTTTAAGTGGGTGAGGCTACATAAAACCGTACCTGAGCTAACAAAAAGTTGACAAACTTTAACAAAGATTAATTAATACTGTAACAAATGTATTTCACATTGTCAATGTTAGTTAATGCATTGGCTAATGCTAACTAAAGTTTATTGTATGTAAAGCATTACCTTGGATGGATACCTTGCAAAGGAGAGTAGATAGATGAGCGCAGCTGCAAATATGCAGGTATTTTTTTATTTATAATTGTAAATAATACAATTATTTATTTAATCAATTATATTATATCTGCGATCGACACTGAAGCCCATTTCCGTCAATAAATAAAATAAATAAAAATATAAATAAAACAAAAAATATATAAATAAAATAAAGTAAAATACAATACAATAACATTAAATAAAAATAAATAATAATGATAATAATAGTAATAAGACAAAAAAGTTTGTTGAGAAAGCCGGACCAGAAAGTTTTTAAAGTTTGATTGATAGATAGATAGATAGATAGATAGATAGAGTCAGATTATAGATAGATAGATAGATAGAGTCAGATTATAGATAGATAGAGTCAGATTATAGATAGATAGATAGATAGATAGATAGAGTCAGATTATAGATAGATAGATAGATAGATAGATAGATAGATAGAGTCAGATTATAGATAGATAGATAGATAGATAGAGTCAGATTATAGATAGATAGATAGATAGATAGATAGATAGAGTCAGATTATAGATAGATAGATAGAGTCAGATTATAGATAGATAGATAGATAGATAGAGTCAGATTATAGATAGATAGATAGAGTCAGATTATAGATAGATAGATAGATAGATAGATAGAGTCAGATTATAGATAGATAGATAGATAGAGTCAGATTATAGATATATAGATAGATAGATAGAGTCAGATTATAGATAGATAGATAGATAGATAGAGTCAGATTATAGATAGATAGATAGAGTCAGATTATAGATAGATAGATAGATAGATAGAGTCAGATTATAGATAGATAGATAGATAGATAGATAGAGTCAGATTATAGATATATAGATAGATAGATAGAGTCAGATTATAGATAGATAGAGTCAGATTATAGATAGATAGATAGATAGAGTCAGATTATAGATAGATAGATAGATAGATAGATAGATAGGGTCAGATTATAGATAGATAGATAGATAGATAGATAGGGTCAGATTATAGATAGATAGAGTCAGATTATAGATAGATAGATAGATAGAGTCAGATTATAGATAGATAGATAGATAGATAGATAGATAGATAGGGTCAGATTATAGATAGATAGAGTCAGATTATAGATAGATAGATAGATAGAGTCAGATTATAGATAGATAGATAGATAGATAGATAGGGTCAGATTATAGATAGATAGATAGATAGATAGATAGATAGAGTCAGATTATAGATAGATAGATAGATAGATAGATAGAGTCAGATTATAGATAGATAGATAGATAGATAGATAGAGTCCAGATTATAGATAGATAGATAGATAGATAGGGTCAGATTATAGATAGATAGATATATAGATAGATAGAGTCAGATTATAGATAGATAGATAGATAGATAGAGTTAGATTATAGATAGATAGATAGATAGATAGATAGATAGATAGATAGGGTCAGATTATAGATAGATAGATAGATAGTCAGAATATAGATAGATAGATAGATAGAGTCAGATTATAGATAGATAGATAGATAGATAGATAGATAGGGTCAGATTATAGATAGATAGATAGATAGATAGAGTCAGATTATAGATAGATAGATAGATAGATAGATAGAGTCAGATTATAGATAGATAGATAGATAGAGTCAGATTATAGATAGATAGATAGATAGATAGATAGAGTCAGATTATAGATAGATAGATAGATAGATAGAGTCAGATTATAGATAGATAGATAGATAGTCAGATTATAGATAGATAGATAGATAGATAGGGTCAGATTATAGATAGATGATAGATAGATAGATAGAGTCAGATTATAGATAGATAGATAGATAGATAGAGTCAGATTATAGATAGATAGATAGATGATACGGACCTCAGAGTGGTTGCTGGGGTGTTGCTAAGTGGTTTCTAAGTTACCCAGGTCGGTTGCTAGGGTGTTGATATGCAGTTGCTAGGGTACCCGGGCTGGTCACTAAGGTGTTGCTATGTGGTTGCTAGGGTAGTCAGGGTGGTTGCTAGGTTGGTTTAACCAGTGACTAGCATGTTGCTAGCATGATTAGCAAGTGACTAGCATGTTGCTAGCATGACTCGCAAGTTAGTAGCATGTCGCTAGCATGTTTCTAGCATGATTAGCATGTTACTAGCATGTCGCTAGCATGTTTCTAGCATGATTAGCATTTCGCTAGCATGATTAGCATGTTACTAGCATGTTGCTAGCATGTTTCTAGCATGATTAGCATGCTACAAGCATGTGTCTAGCATGATTAGCATTTCGCTAGCATGATTAGCATGTTACTAGCATGTCGCTAGCATGTTTCTAGCACGATTAGCAAGTTACTAGCATGTTGCTAGCATGTTTCTAACATGATTAACATGTTACTAGCATGTCGCTAGCATGGTTGTAGCATGATTAGCTTGCTGCTAGCATGTTGCTAGCATGATTAGCTTGCTGCTAGCATGTTGCTAGCATTTTAATCAAGTGACTAGCATGTTTCTAGCATAATTAGCATGCTACTAGCATGTCTCTAGCATGATTAGCATGTGACTAGCATGTCGCTAGCATGTTTCTAGCATGATTAGCATGCTACTAGCATGTTGCTAGCAAGACTAGCAAGTGACTAGCATGTCGCTAGCATGTTTCTAGCATGATTAGCATGCTACTAGCATGTTGCTAGCAAGACTAGCAAGTGACTAGCATGTCGCTAGCATGTTTCTAGCATGATTAGCATGCTACTAGCATGTTGCTTTTGCTAGCAAGACTAGCAAGCAAGACAAGCAAGTGACTAGCATGTCGCTAGCATGTTCTAACATGTTAGCATGATTAACATGTTACTGTTTGCTAGCATGTCGCTAGCATGTTTCTAGCATGATTAGCATGTTAGCGTTAGCATGATTAGCAAGTTACTAGCATGTCGCTAGAATGTTTCTAGCATGATTAGCATGTTACTAGCATGTCGCTAGCATGTTGTTAGCATGATTAGCAAGTTATTAGCATGTCGCTAGCATGTTTTTAGCATGATTAGCATGTTACTAGCCTGTCACTAGCATGATTAGCAAGTTACAAGCATGTCACTAGCATTATTAGCAAGTTACTAGCATGTCGCTAGCATGTTGTTAGCATGATTAGCAAGGTATTAGCATGTCGCTAGCATGTTTCTAGCATGATTAGCATTTTGCTAGCCTGATTAGCAAGTTACTAGCATGTTGTTAGCATGCTTAGCAAGTTACTAGCATGTTGCTAGCATGATTAGCATGTTACTAGCATGATTAGCATGTTACTAGCATGTCGCTAGCATGCTTAGCAAGTTACTAGAATGTTGCTAGCATGATTCTAGCATGATTAGCATGTTTCAAGCATGATTAGCATGTTACTAGCATGTCGCTAGCATGCTTAGCAAGTTACTAGCATGTTGCTAGCATGATTAGCATGTTTCAAGCATGATTAGCATGTTACTAGCATGTCGCTAGCATGCTTAGCAAGTTACTAGCATGTTGCTAGCATGATTCTAGCATGATTAGCATGTTTCAAGCATGATTAGCATGTTACTAGCATGTTTAAAGCATGATTAGCATGTTACTAGCATGTTTAAAGCATGATTAGCATGTTACTAGCATGTTTAAAGCATGATTAGCATGTTACTAGCATGTTGCTAGCATGATTTAGATAGATTAGAAATAGAATTAGATAGAGTGGAAGCTTAAATTAGTTTGAATGGGATAGAAATAGTTCATAGAAGGGAAGTCTGATTGAGTCTAATGGGCTTCAGTGTGTTTAGATTTGAATTTTGACAGTTGGAGTTTGAATAGTCTTGGCTCATCTGAACATTACGTCAATGTAAGTCTATGGGATTTTTATGAAAATCATAAGTCTGATCAGTTAGAAAAGATATAGCACACCCGGCGAGATCAGTCTGAAGATCTGGGCTGAGTTTGGAGTCTGTAGAGTTAAAGCTCTAGGAGGAGTAGCAGTCAGAAATTTAGACTCAGAAGAAGAAGAAGCCAACTTAATAAGACAAAAATCATGCTTTGATAAATTATGATTATGACATAACAGGTTGAAATTATGACATAAAAAAGCAAAAATTATTTATACCATAACTATGTCTTTGTCATGATTATGAATGTTATATAATTATAAAACTCACTGAGTGTGTTCATGTTCTTCTGTAGAAGCAGAAAGAAGAGTTTTATAATTGATGATGTTAATGATGATTAGCACAGATATCTGCTCATCTGTACTGAGACACTGATGATACACTGAACATGAAGAGCTCAGATACATGAAAAGATCAAACAGATTCATAATTCCTGATTCTGATGTGTTTTATCTCCATCAGATTCCCATCAGCTCACTCTGGATCTGAACACAGTGAATAAACTCCTCCGTCTGTCTGAGAACAACAGAGTGATTACTGACACTAACACAGATCAGCAGTATCCTGATCATCCAGACAGATTTGATGTGTATCCTCAGGTGTTGTGTAGAGAGAGTGTGTGTGGACGCTGTTACTGGGAGCTGGAGTGGAGTGGATGTGTGTATATCAGTGTCATATAAGAGCATCAGCAGGAAGGGAGGAGGTAATGAGTGTTGGTTTGGATCTAATGATCAGTCCTGGAGTTTGATCTGCTCTTCCTCCAGTTACTCATTCAGACACAATAACATAGTGACTGATCTCTCTGTGAAGTCCATCAGCAGCAGAATAGGAGTGTTTGTGGATCACAGAGCAGGAACTCTGTCCTTCTACAGCGTCTCTGACACAATGAGCCTCATCCACACAGTCCAGACCACATTCACTCAGCACCTCTATCCTGGGTTTAGAGTTGGTTCTGGATCATCAGTGAAACTGTGTTGATGAATCAGAATAGACTGACGAGAGATTCTACCCATAATGCTTTGAGCTGCAGGATAAATCAGTAACAGTGAGATGTTATAGAGTCTCTTCTTTTCTCTTCATGACATTAATACTGCAGCTGAACTTCTGTCAGTGAAATAACATCAGAATAAATGTGTAATAAATCCTCATATAGACAGATCAGTGTGTGTGTGTGTGTGTGTGTGTGTGTGTGTGTGTGTGTGTGTGTGAGTGTGTGTGAGTGTGTGTGTGTGTGTGTGTGTGTGTGTGTGTGTGTGTGTGTGTGAGTCCTGCTGAGTGATGATGTGTTTCTGTGCTTTTCTCAACCTACATTTGTGTTGATGATGGAAATCACTTTTAGTTAAGCATTTAGTTAATACTAATATATATTATTATTAATGATTAATTAAT
>CM049845.1:440964-448464 GCA_027422415.1 Schizothorax lantsangensis
ATGGTTCTAATGTAAGCGCTGGAGTGGCTTTTCTCATATCGGAAAGTGTCCAGGGGAGGGTTTCCGATATGATAGAAATTATTCCTGGAAGAATGCAGCGAATAGATATTATTTTACAAAATGTGTCCTTTTCCCTTATTAATGTATATGCTCCCAATATTGGATATGAACGAGTTTTATTTTTTAAAAAGTTACAGGAAGCTATGAATAATATTCCTCGTGAAAATTATATTATTGTGGCTGGAGATTTTAATTGCACTCTTGATCATACAGTTGATAGGAATCATGACGAACCTCATCTTAATTCAGCAGAAGCTCTTAAGAAAGTAATAATGTTTCATTCACTTGTAGATGTGTGGAGAGAATCTTTTCCCAAAAGTAGACAATATACATGGTTGAAAATGAATTCTAATATAATACCGGGTGCCAGATTAGACAGAATATATGTTCAGAAGGGTAGAAGAGGAAGATTTTTTGATAGTAAAATTAATCCTACACCAATTTCTGATCATTATTATGTTTCTGTTATGGTTACAATATCAAACACTATTTACAAATCTTATTGGCATTTTAATAACAGCTTGCTGCACGATTGTACATTTGTACATTTATTTCCTTTCTTTTGGAGAGCTTGGAGAGAGAGAAAGACAGAGTTTAAATCCCTAAGTCAATGGTGGGACATTGGGAAAATTCAGATTCAGTCGTTTTGTCAACAGTATGTAAAAAATAATGTAAAAGAAATCCAGAAGAAAATTGAACAGCTGGAAAAAGAAATAATGAGATTGATTAGCTCCATAAGTGAGAAGGATGGAACAAGTGGAGACTTGCTTGAACAATATAATTTTCTTTTAAAAAATTTGCATGAAGAAAGAGATCGAGGAACAAAAGTACAAACAAGATTTACTCAACTTAACAATATGGATTCTTCAACTTCTTTCTTTTTTGAAAGGAAGTTGATTACTCATCTTAAACTATCTGATGGAAGAGAGACAACAGAAAAGAAAGAAATTGTTTCACAAGTTTTGTCTTTTTATGAAGAACTTTATAGTGCTGAACCTTGTGATTCTGAGGCAATGGATTTTTTTCTCAGTGGAATTCCAAAATTGAGTGGAGATGAGAAGATACAACTAGAAAAAGCCATTTCATTTGAAGAACTGAGTGCAGCTGCTAAACAACAATCTTCTGGACGATCTCCGGGGTTAGATGGACTGACCTCTGAGTTCTATAAAACTTTTTGGTCATTGATCGGACCAGATTTACATGCCGTTTTTCTTGAATGTGAAAAATCAAAAATTCTTCCTCTCAGTTGCAGAAGAGCTGTAATAACGTTATTGCCGAAGAAAGGAGATTTAGGACTCTTGAAAAACTGGCGCCCTATCTCCTTATTGGGAATAGATTACAAGATCCTTTCAAAAACATTAACAAATCGTTTGAAGGAAGTTATGGCTTCTATAATTGATGAAGATCAATCATATTGCATTCCAAGACGTTCCATCTTTGATAACCTTTTTCTGGTGCGTGATTTATTACATCTTACTGAGATATATGGACTTGACGTAGGCCTTTTGTCTCTTGACCAGGAAAAGGCATTTGACAGAGTCGATTATAAATATCTTTTTAATACTTTGTCAGCCTTTGGATTTGGAGAACAGTTCATTTCATGGATTCAGATACTTTATACGGATGTATGTAGCATGCTGAAGGTAAATGGAACTTTAACAAGAACTTTTCCTGTGCGTAGAGGTGTAAGACAAGGATGTAGCCTCTCAGGACTCTTATATGCAATATCTATAGAACCTTTATTAAGAGTTCTAAGGGAAAAACTACAAGGTGTTTTAATTCTCAATCCCAATATATCAGAAGTTACTACAGTTAAACTTATTGCCTATGCTGATGACGTCACGGTCATAATAAGATCTCAAGAAGATATTTTTGAATTGTGCAAGTGTTTGGACCTATATCAAAAAGCATCTTCAGCACGGGTAAATTGGAACAAAACAGAAGCACTACTTTCTGGTCAGTGGCAAGGAGAAGATCCACCTCATCTCCCACAACAGTGCCATTGGAATACAGAGGGACTGAAAATTCTTGGAATCTTTTTTGGTACTCAACAATATATGGCAAAGAATTGGGATGGAGTGGAAGAAAAAGTACTTGGAAGATTAAAAAGATGGAGTTGGATTCAGCCACAACTATCGTATAGAGGCAGGGTTTTAGTGGTAAACAACTTGGCTGCATCGATGTTGTGGCACAGATTGACTGTTTTGTACCCTCCAGCAGGACTTTTAAAGCTGCTCCAGAGACATTTTGTAAACTTTTTTTGGGGAGGACATCATTGGCTTCATCCAGGCATTTTAAATTTATCTGTGTTTGAAGGCGGTCAAGGTCTCATTGATTTAGTGTCAAAATGGAAAGCTATGAGGTTACAATCAGCCCAAAAAATGCTTTATAATACAGATTTGAAGCCTTGGATAATGTGTGGGTTAGCAATATTACGAGCCATTAGTAAAATGGGACTTGACAGGCATTTATTTCTAATGTCTAAAAAAGCAATTGAGAGTTTGGGCATTAGGGGGTTTTATCAGTCTGTATTAAGTGCATGGAGCATATTTAAAGTTGAAAGAGAGAATCATTTTGGTCTTGAAGAACCACTTTTTTACAATTCATGGTTGTGTCATCAATATAGTTTACCGAGCATTGAAATCAACACCTTTATTTCATCTGGTGTTTTAAAAGTTGGAGATTTAATTGATACAGAACAAAATAAGTGGTTTTCTGTACAAGAGATTATTAAACAAATGGGGAGAAGGTCAGAAAGGATTGTGAAAAATGTTTTAAGTAAGTTAAAAACATAATTTCCTATATCGTTAAATAAGTTCCTTGAAGATTTTTTTGCTAATGGTTTAAATCAGTGTTCTTTTCCTGAATTATTTGTTACACCTTATAATTGGCAGGATAATGAAGGTACAAGGCAATTTTGTTCTATACAAGAGATTCAACATATGTCTTTTTCTGAAAGCAGTAAGCGCCATTTATATATAGCTTGTGTGAAGTCAAGATTTTGTGAATATTTTAAAAACAAGACAGACACAAAATGGAGGAGTTATCTTTTGGTTCCTGATGTACATTTGCCGTTATGGCATTTGTTTTATAAAAGCCCATTACCAAAAAGATCAGGAGATATACAATGGCGCATTCTTCATTGTGCATTAGCAACAAAGACTTTTTTATATAAGTGTAACCTTAATACGTCTTTAGATTGTAAATTTTGCAATGTACCAGACACTGTGTTTCATATTTTTTCTAATTGTTATAGAATTATACCTCTTTTGGATCTTTTGGAGAATATTTTTAAGGGGTTTGGTTGGAATTTTTCAAAAACAATGTTCATTTTTGGGTGTAAATATTATAAGTCTCAAAGTGAGCGTTGTACTTTTTCCAATTTTTTAATTGGTCAAGCAAAGATAACGATTTGGAAAGCATATAGAATTGAAAATGAAGGGAAAAGAATTAATATAGTAGAACTGTTTAAAGCCTTAGTGGAATCTAGAGTTAAAATAGAGTATGAATTTTATAAAATGAATAAGGATATATTAATATTTAAAAGAAAGTGGTGTATAAATACAGATTTTATTTTTGTGAATGATAGCGATGATGAATTGGTGTTTAATTGGTATTGTTGAGTTTTGAGTAGAGTCAACAGATTTTAAAAATGTGTTTTTTACTTGTTGAGAATTGTCAATTGCAAAATGATTTCATGATATGATTATAAAATAAAGTGTGTTTAACATCAACGTCTCTCACACACACACACACTCTCTCTCTCTCTCTCACACTCTCTCTCTCTCTCTCTGTGCGCATGTGCGGAGTGTTCGGGAGGAGTGTGAGTGACTGAGCGGCGTGTTTGAGTGAGTTTCAAACTTTTTCCTCTTTCCTCTTTCTAGATTAGGGTACTTATTGGTCGAGCTTATTGAAACTACGGCAGTTTTTTTTCTTTATTTGCTGACTTTGTCGGCGAAAGAGAGTAGCAATGGGATCGAACTCTGATGGCTTTGCGTCCTTGACTGCACGCCACGGGTGCAAGTGTTTATCAGATGAGACCGTGTCAGTAGAAGATTGTTTAATTGCTGTTAGTAATGCAGTTGGTGCGCAGAATATCTTGTCTGCATCGAGAATGAACAAGGCAGTTGTTATTTTTTGAGGCAAACGTCTATGGTTAATGATTTGGTTGAACATGGATTATCTGTGAAAGATGTATTTGTCCCGGTTTTGCCGCTGTCTAACCCCTCGAAAAAGGTTGTCCTCTCCAATGTTCCTCCGTTTATTCCAAATGATACACTTGAGCGCATGCTTGTGCGTTATGGCAAATTAATGGGACCGATCAAAATGATATCGCTTGGGTTAAAAAACCCAGAATTAAAGCATATCATGTCATTTAGACGTCAAACGTACATGATTTTAAATGCTGAATTTCAAAATTTGGAGGTTGCTTTAAAATTGACGTTGGATGGGAAGGATTATACGATCTTTATCGCTGTTGATTCAATGAAATGTTTCAGATGCGGGAAGCAGGGACATTTGAGACAATCATGTCCTTTAAATATGGAGACTGAAAAAGAGAAGGAGGGTAATTCTGTAGTAGAACAGGGAGGCCTAAATACTGCTGTGGATAATAATGGTGCAGAAAGCATTGGCAATGAACAGCCAGCTGAAACTGCTGTATTACCTAACAGTGGAGAGGGCTCTAATGTGCTTGAACAAGAGATTGAAGTCACAGACAGTGCTTCCGTCATTGGTACACATGTACATGGAAGTGTGAAAGGTGATGAGGAGCTCAATGTTGCTGGGGTAGTAAGTGGTTTAAAAGATCCGGAAGAGCAAAATGAGCTTGAAAACTTGCAAGTACAAGGCAGTAGTCTGGTACAGTGTGATATAGATCTGTTGTCACAGAGAACTGATGACTTATCTGAGAATGACTCTGAATGTGAATGTCCAGATACTGGAGAAGAGCATGATGTAAATTCACAAGGAAATTCTGCGGGGAATTATTTTACTTCCCATTTAAAATCTCCTTTTTATACAGTTCAGCAGCTAAACGATTTTCTGGACGCTACTAAAAATCAGAGAAAACCCAATTTGGAAAAATATTTTCCTGATTTGGAACTTTTTGTTGAGTCTGGTGCTATTGTAATGCGAAAGGCGACTTTAGAAGAACTGGATAAACCAAAAACGCTATAGGCTAAAAAAACTTGTTAGTACAGTTAGAAAAAGTTTAAATTCACGTCTGAAAAGGCGTTGATTCTATGAAAAGTGTTAAGAGGCAGATGTGGTGGGTTGCTTTATACCCCATTGTAATTATTGTTATGGTCTTTTTCAATATCGGGTCTTTAAATATCAATGGCTGTCGTAGTACTGTAAAAAGAAATGATCTTTTTAATTATTTAATTCTTAAAAAGGCTGATGTGATTTTGCTTCAAGAAACACACACGGATCTGCAGAATCAATCACAGTGGTTTAGCGATTGGAAAGGTAATGTGCTTTTGAGCCATGGCACAAATGTTAGCACAGGGGTTGCAATTTTGTTTTCACCCCGGATTGGTGGTGTTTTAAAGAGTTTTGAGATAGTACCAGGAAGAATTTTACGAGTAGATGTCGCTTTAGGCAGTGCAATTTTGTCTCTGTTTAATGTATATGCTCCAAATGATGGCCGAGAGCGTATTATTTTTTTTGAAAAATTATCAGATGCATTATCGCACTGTCCCCAGAATAATATTATTATGCTGGGGGGTGATTTCAATTGCACTTTAAATCAGCAATTGGATCGGAATCATAATGAACCACATCCTTCTTCAGCTAATGCACTTAAAAAAATAGTTGATTATTATAATTTTGTTGATTTGTGGAGAGACACATTTCCTAGGCTTAAACAGTATACTTGGATGAAAGTGAACTCAAATAATATGTCTGGAGCCAGGCTTGATCGTTTTTATACTGAAGCATGTAATAGGGGAAGATTTTTTAGAAATTCTATTTCACCTACTTTTCTCTCAGATCATCATTATATTTCGATGGCGATTTCTGTTGAGTCCATACAATTTTATAAACCACTATGGCACTTTGATAACAGGTTACTTCAGGATCACTGCTTTATTCACTCTTTTCACTTTTTTTGGAATTCTTGGAGAGAGGAGAGAGTAAATTTCCCATCTTTAAGTCAATGGTGGGATGTGGGCAAGATGCAGATTAAAATTTTTTGTCAGCAGTTTACTGCACATAGCAGGGGTGCCCTGTTAGAGAAAATGAAAGCCCTTGAACAAGAGATCCTTGGACAAAGCAGTCATAGTACTACAGGTTCTATTTCCACTGACTCCTTCGAAAGGAATAAATTTTTTCTACGCAGCTTGGCGGAAGAACAAGGCAAAACTGCCCTTTTAAGGGCAAAGTTTACTCGTTTAAATGATATGGACTCTCCTACTGTTTTTTTCTTCGGACTTGAAAAGAAACCAAGAGTGCATAAACATCTCCATCAGCTGAAACTCCCAGATGGAAGAGTATCAACAGCACAAATGGAAATTAATGCTTTTGCTGTTTCTTTTTATGAAGATTTATACCGTGCAGAGCCATGTAATGAAGCAGAATCTGACGTACTTTTGAGTGATTTACCACAATTATCAACGAAGGACAAGAAGGATCTTGAGAGCCTTTTGACAATGGCTGAACTTTCGAGAGCTGTCCAGGAGTTGAATCCTGGAAAGTCACCTGGGTTGGACGGCCTTTCAGCTGAGTTTTATAAGGCTTTTTGGAACTTAATCGGTCAGGACTTTTATGATGTTTTGGTGGAAAGTATTGAAAGAGAGATGCTTCCTTTAAGCTGTCGGAGAGCAGTTTTAACCTTGATCCCCAAAAAGGAGATCTTGGTTGTTTAAAGAACTGGCGCCCCATCTCCTTGCTGTGTGTCGATCTCAAAATCTTTTCAAAAGCCTTAACTAACAGATTGAAGACCTGTATTGAAACTGTTATTCACAACGATCAGTCCTATTGTATCCCTAATCGAACAATATTTGACAATCTTTTTTTGGTCAGAGACATTATTACAGTGTCAAAAAGACATAACCTGGACATCGGCCTTTTCTCTTTGGACCAAGAAAAAGCCTTTGATAGAGTGGACCACTCTTATTTATTTAAGACGCTTGAGGCTTTTGGATTTGGTCATAATTTTGTGTCCTTTATTAGGCTCATGTATAGTGATATTTATAGCATGTTAAGAGTAAATGGTACATTAACAAGGCCCTTTTCAGTGACAAGAGGAATAAGACAAGGGTGTCCTTTATCAGGTTTACTCTATGCTATTTCTATTGAGCCTTTTTTGAGTTTGCTGAGAAAAAGATTATCTGGTTTTGGTGTTCCTGGTTGCCCTAAAGTTCCCCAAATAAAACTTATAGCATATGCAGATGATGTAACTCTGATAATTAGAAATTCCAATGATGTTAAAAATATAAT
>CM049845.1:453464-490964 GCA_027422415.1 Schizothorax lantsangensis
AATAACTTTTAAGAAATAATCTATTTTGAGTAACGACCCCAACACTGGCTATGTCCTTGCTGTAGTGTGACGTGATTTGTGTCATGTGCAGGTGCGATGGATCGCGTACAAACCAATAGAGTGTCGGAATGGTATATGTTTTACTTCTCATCCAACCACAATCAAATTCACTCTATCCGGATGGTGCGATTTATCTGGATAGTTTTTTGTTTTTTTTTGAACGATGACAAGCCGGAATGAAAACAAGCCGAAATGAAATGGGAGTAACGAGGCTATTTTTAAAATGTAAGGAGTAGAAAGTACAGATAATTGCGTGAAAATGTAAGGAGTAGAAGTAAAAAGTCGTCTGAAAAATAATTACTCCAGTAAAGTATAGATACCCAAAATTTCTACTTAAGTAAGGTAACGAAGTATTTGTACTTCGTTACTTGACACCTCTGATCTGGACACAGTTTTCAGTCCTGCAGTAATAGTGTAGTAATTAGGATGCAGTATTACTGCAGTTTTTAAGCCTGTTGTCCTGCTTCTCTGTAACTTGTGTTCTTTGAATGTTTGTGTGTGACTGACATCTAGTAGATATTTCACCATCATAGTTCCCCATTCCTAGTCCAGGAGAGTCACTTTCCCACAGAGTTTAGTTTAATCTCTGATTAAATACACCTGAATTAACCGTTCAAGGCATTTGCATTTACTTTAATAACAGCCAGATGTGTTGAAACTAAACTCAGGAATGAGGAACCTGTTTTACAGACTCAGAGACGCCTGTTTTACACACGTCACTCAAACACAGAACCAGGAAACAGGAATCACATGAGTTCAGGGAAAGAGAAACTGAAGTGTGGTTGAGCTGTTGTGTGTTCGTGTCTCTGTATTAGTGCAGTAAAATGGCAGAAACCAGAATTTCTCAGGATGAGTTCTTGTGTCCGGTGTGTCTGGATCTCCTGAAGGATCCAGTGACCATCCATTGTGGACACAGTTACTGTAAGAGCTGTATTACAGACTGCTGGGATCAGGAGGATGAGAAGAGAGTCTACAGCTGCCCTCAGTGCAGACAGACCTTCAGTCCAAGACCTATTTTAGGTAAAAACACCATCTTGGCTGAAATGGTGGAGAAACTGAAGAAGACTAAACTTCAAAGTGTGGTTCCTGCTGGAGCTGGAGATGTGCCGTGTGACGTCTGTACTGGAAGAAAATACAAAGCTGTCAAGTCCTGTCTGGTGTGTCTGAACTCTTACTGTCAGAATCACCTCGAACAACATGAGAGTTGGTTTAAAGGAAAGAGACACAATCTGACTGAAGCCACTGGACGACTGCAGGAGATGATCTGCCAGAAACATGAGAAGCTCCTTGAGGTTTTCTGTCGCACTGATCAGAAATGTATATGTATGCTGTGTACGATTATTGAACATAAAAACCATGACATTGTACCAGCTGCAGACCAGAGGACAGAGAAACAGGTATTTAACACTAGACACTGATGAAATATTGCTGACACTCGTTTCATATGTGTTTATATCAGTCCCATATAAACAGCTTACAGCATTCACACTGAACACGACAGCAGAAATGAACAGCAGCTGCAAGAAGAGTTTCACTGTTTGCTGAAAATACACCGTAAACCTTTATCAAGACAGTCTTTCAGCTTTGATTAAGCAACATAAAATAATGGAGTGAACTATTTACGTGTTCTTTGACTAAGGGTGTATTCACACCTGTCTTGTTTGGTTCGATTGAATGGAACTCAAGTTAGTTTCCCCTCTTGGTGTGGATCTTTTGGGCAGGTGTGAATACAGCAATCACACTCTGGTGCGCACCAAACAACCGTAGAGGTGGTCTCGATCCGCTTCCAAACAAACTCTGGTATGGTGAGTTTATGGTGCGAATATGACCCGACCTCGATTCGACCCAATTGCAGAAATCATGCTCAGAAACAGACAGCTTGAACATGTAGTGCTGTTTTTTGCATTTCAATCACTTGTTTTTAAACCACAATGCTTAAAAATGCATGCAAATTATGAGTTTTCATGACCATAGCGCACAGCAACGTGACGTGAGCGCTAAATAGGCTAAAGCTTGCCGCAAAAGTTACCATGTAGGCTATACGTTGGGAGGAAATAGTAAGGAGATATTTGAATTATTTATTAATAAACAAAATGTTTTTTGAGTCAGTGTCGCAAAGATGAAATTGATCCTGACTCACCATCTAATCATTAGATGCGCCTTTAGAAAGAAATACATCTTTACGGATTACATAATGAAAGAGTTTTTGTTTTGGATTTGAATTATTTCATTTTGTAGTCATTTAAAGCTTTCTATAGATATATTCATCATGTCTGTGAAGAAAATATTCTCTGAGTTTCGGTGCATTTTTGTTAAGCGCTCCTTCAAGACCGAGACGGGAGAAACTGCATCCAATTTGTTTTCTTTATTTTATAAACACACAATGTTTTTTTGATATTGTGAGTGCACACAAATAAAAATAGATCCTTTACTGTTCCGAATGATGTATTATTCTTACCTTTTATGAGCAAAAATAATGGCGTATTTAATTTGTTTCCACTGATGTCCTGAAGTGCGCTTCAGCTTCCACTCTCAGCACAAACGATTGGTAATGTGCCTAATAGCACACATTTATCTAGCTTAAATGTTTAAACTAACATTGTGATATGCTTTCAGTATTTTATATCTATTTTATTTTAGGCAAGTCGTAATTATAACATCGTATGACATTGTCTCATATGATGCTCATATGTTTCTTCATATTGCGTTAGTATCTGATAACAGCAAATCAGTAGAAGAATAAAAATGGCACTACGAAAGATCTCCATGATTAGCCTGTTTTTACACTTCGTGTTTTTCCCTGCTTGAGAATTTCTGTCCAATGAATGGATGACATTAGCACACATGTGGTTTTGTTTACAATTTCTGGTTGACTTGCAAAAAGGGCAGTGTGAAAGCGAACCACACCAAACAAAAAAAATCAACATTGTATTTGGTGCGGACCAAAGCAAGTCAACTAGCGGACTTTCCTGGTGTGAATACACCCTAAATATACATCTGTCAGGAATAGAGCAAGTTAAACACAGTGACAGACACACAAACTGTCTCAGTAAATCTGGAACCAGATGATTTCAGTGATTTACAGTCATGTACAATGATCACTGATCCTCCTCTGGAGTTTGAACCTACAGCCATTAGTTATAGGTTTAGATAATTAGCCTTTAAACCGCCTCACCCTACTTTTCCTGGATTCATCTGTTCACATGATGATTTAGTGCCAGTAGTTTTCTGTGAGATTCACTATCATCTGTTTGTCCTGCAGAAGCGGCTGAAGGAGACTCAGAAGACGCTCCAGCAGAGAATCCAGCAGAGAGAGAAAGATCTTCAGCAGCTGAGAGAGGCTGTGGTGTCTCATAAGGTGAGTCTGGAGAAGAAGAGAAGTTTGTCTCAGTCTCAGTTCAGACTCACTGAAGCCTGAATCACTGTGTGTCCTAACAGCGCTCTGCACAGACAGCAGTGGAGGACAGTGAGAGGATCTTTACTGAGCTCATCCGCTCCATTGAGAGAAGCCGCTCTGAGCTGATACGGCTGATCAGAGATCAGGAAAAGCAAGCAGTGAGTCGAGCTGAAGGACGACTGGAGCGACTGGAGCAGGAGATCAATGATCTGAGGAGGAGAGACGCAGAGCTGGAGCAGCTTTCACACACACAGGATCACATCCAGTTCCTGCAGGTAACACAGATCTAGAAGAACAGCATCATAGTGGTCTTGAACAGATCCTGCAGGTAACACAGATCTAGAAGAACAGCATCATAGTGGACTTGAGCAGATCCTGCTGTGACACGAGACTCATAGAGAAACATTTCATTAGTGTCTTATTATATAATCATCTGTCAGACTCTCATCCGATGGCCTCTAATGGTCACATCTTCTTTTAAAAGAGACACCCCTTAGGTTTCAGCACTGGAAATTATGCTCAGATGGGTCTTATGTCAGTACTTTTCTTTCCCTTTAAATCACTTGTAAAAGCGGCGTCCCACTGCTCCGTATGGTCAGTCCATCCCTGCTCACTTTACAATATTGCCCCCCCCTCTCAAAATTGTGGAAATAAGACCAAAATGCAAGCTGCCACAAATAATCTGTGTTTACTTGATTTTGTATTAAATTCTGCAATCGCAGAATCATGAAATCCTGGAGTGACTGAACAATGCTTCAGTGTATTGAAACCAAACCAAACCTGCGTGTGTCTTAAGGGTCCTTGTGAAGTTTCAGTGTCTCTAATCGCTCTAAAGTTATCAATAATGATCAATCTAATCATAGCCTTTGAGCTGCTTTTCCTGAGAAAATCTACTCAACTCTACAATGAGACTCCATTGATGTGCTTGAGCTGTTAGATGGACATTTATCTTCTTAGCAGATGTTTTATCATACAAACTATTTCCTAGAAAGTTCACATATAGTGTAAGTGTCAAATACTAGACTCTGTAGCTCTAATGTGATATAATGAATATGAGAAGAATGAAGCTGATGCTGTGAAAGTGCTGGATTGAGTTACTAAAGATCAGTCAAATCTGATGTTGGAGCAGGTTATTGGGTGAAGTGTGGAGCTGATGAGTTTGATTTCTGTTTTCTGTAGAGTTTCCAGTCTCTCTCAGCTCCTCCTGAATCTACAGACGTAAATGATGATCTCTTCAGTTCTCTCGTCTCTTTTGATGATCTGAGAGAATCTGTTCATCAGCTGAGAGACAAACTGGAGGATTTCTGCAAAGAGGAGCTCAAGAAGATCTCAGACAGAGGTAAAGTCCTGCAGATTCATCTGCTCTCAGAAACCAGTCCATCATCATCTCATATCATGGAGAACATCATATTAGAAATGTGTTAGGAATGGATGCAGGATCATGAGAATCACACTGTTCATGTCTGTTGATTTCCACAGTCACATTCACCAACATTGTTCCCAGGACCAGGAACGACTTCCTACAATGTAAGTCAGTAAGAAAACAAGCAGAAAAAACTCACTGAGTGTGTTCATGTTCTTCTGTAGAAGGTGAAAGAAGAGTTTTATAATTGATGATGTAAATGATGATTAGCACAGATATCTGCTCATCTGGACCAGGAGCGAGGCCAGAAATGTTTAAGTGGGTGAGGCTACATAAAACCGTACCTGAGCTAACAAAAAGTTGACAAACTTTAACAAAGATTAATTAATACTGTAACAAATGTATTTCACATTGTTAATGTTAGTTAATGCATTGGCTAATGCTAACTAAAGTTTATTGTATGTAAAGCATTACCTTGGATGGATACCTTGCAAAGGAGAGTAGAGAGATGAGCGCAGCTGCAAATATGCAGGTATTTTTTTATTTATAATTGTAAATAATACAATTATTTATTTAATCAATTATATTATATCTGCGATCGACACTGAAGCCCATTTCCGTCAATAAATAAAATAAATAAAAATATAAATAAAACAAAAAATATATAAATAAAATAAAGTAAAATACAATACAATAACATTAAATAAAAATAAATAATAATGATAATAATAGTAATAAGACAAAAAAGTTTGTTGAGAAAGCCGGACCAGAAAGTTTTTAAAGTTTGATTGATAGATAGATAGATAGATAGATAGATAGAGTCAGATTATAGATAGATAGATAGATAGAGTCAGATTATAGATAGATAGATAGAGTCAGATTATAGATAGATAGATAGATAGATAGAGTCAGATTATAGATAGATTGATAGATAGATAGATAGATAGAGTCAGATTATAGATAGATAGAGTCAGATTATAGATAGATAGATAGATAGATAGATAGAGTCAGATTATAGATAGATTGATAGATAGATAGATAGATAGAGTCAGATTCTAGATAGATAGAGTCAGATTATAGATAGTCAGATTATAGATAGATAGATAGATAGATAGATAGAGTAGATTATAGATAGATAGATAGATAGATAGAGTCAGATTATAGATAGATAGATAGATAGATAGATATAGATAGATAGATAGATAGATAGAGTAGATAATAGATAGGATCAGATTATAGATAGATAGATAGATAGATAGATAGATAGTAGATAGATAGATAGATAGAGTCAGATTATAGATAGATAGATAGATAGATAGATAGATAGATAGATAGGATCAGATTATAGATAGATAGATAGATAGATAGATAGATAGATAGATAGATAGAGTCAGATTATAGATAGATAGATAGATAGATAGATAGATAGATATAATAGAGTCAGATTATAGATAGATAGAGTAGGGTCAGATTATAGATAGATAGATAGATAGATAGATAGATAGATAGGGTGAGATTATAGATAGTAGATAGATAGATAGAGTCAGATTATAGATAGATAGATAGATAGATAGATAGATTATAGTAGATAGATAGAGTAGATTATAGATAGATAGATAGATATAGATAGAGTCAGATTATAGATAGATAGATAGATAGATAGATAGAGTCAGATTATAGATAGATAGATAGATAGAGTCAGATTATAGATAGATAGATAGATAGATAGATAGATAGATTATAGATAGATAGATAGATAGAGTCAGATTATAGATAGATAGATAGATAGATAGAGTCAGATTATAGATAGATAGATAGATAGGGTCAGATTATAGATAGATAGATAGATAGATAGATAGATAGATAGATAGAGTGAGATTATAGATAGATAGATAGATAGAGTCAGATTATAGATAGATAGATAGATAGATAGAGTCAGATTATAGATAGATAGATAGATAGTCAGATTATAGATAGATAGATAGATAGAGTCAGATTATAGATAGATAGATAGATAGATAGAGTCAGATTATAGATAGATAGATAGATAGATAGAGTCAGATTATAGATAGATAGATAGATAGATAGATAGATAGATTATAGATAGATAGATAGATAGATAGATAGGGTCAGATTATAGATAGATAGATAGATAGAGTCAGATTATAGATAGATAGATAGATAGATAGATAGAGTCAGATTATAGATAGATAGATAGATAGTAGATAGAGTCAGATTATAGATAGATAGATAGATAGATAATAGTCAGATTATAGATAGATAGATAGATAGATAGATAGGGTAGAGTCAGATTATAGATAGATAGATAGATAGATAGATAGAGTAGATAGATAGATAGAGTCAGATTATAGATAGATAGATAGATAGATAGGGTCAGATTATAGATAGATGATAGATAGATAGATAGAGTCAGATTATAGATAGATAGATAGATAGAGTCAGATTATAGATAGATAGATAGATGATACGGACCTCAGAGTGGTTGCTGGGGTGTTGCTAAGTGGTTTCTAAGTTACCCAGGTCGGTTGCTAGGGTGTTGATATGCAGTTGCTAGGGTAGTCAGGGTGGTTTGCTAGGTTGGTTTAACCAGTGACTAACATGATTAGCATGCTATTAGCATGTCTCTAGCATGATTAGCATGTTACTAGCATGTCGCTAGCATGTTTCTAGCATGATTAGCATGTCGTTAGCATGATTAGCAAGTTACTAGCATGTCGCTAGCATGTTTCCAGCATGATTAGCAGTTGCTAGCATGTCGCTAGCATGTTTCTAGCATGATTAGCATTTTGCTAGCCTGATTAGCAAGTTACTAGCATGTTGCTAGCAATGACTAGCAAGTGACTAGCATGTTTCTAGCATGATTAGCATGCTACTAGCATGTTGCTAGCAAGACTAGCAAGTGACTAGCATGTCGCTAGCATGTTTCTAGCATGATTAGCATGATTAGCATGCTACTAGCATGTCTAGCAAGACTAGCAAGTGACTAGCATGTCGCTAGCATGTTTCTAGCATGATTAGCAAGTTATTAGCATGTCGCTAGCATGTGTCTAGCATGATTAGCATTTTGCTAGCCTGATTAGCAAGTTACTAGCATGTTGCTAGCAAGACAAGCAAGTGACTAGCTTGTCGCTAGCATGGTTCTAGCATGATTAGCATGCTACTTAGCAAGACTTGACTAGCATGTCGCCAAGCATGTTTCTAGCATGATTAGCATGTACTAGCATGTTGCTAGCAAGACTAGCAAGTGACTAGCATGTCGCTAGCATGTTTCTAGCATGATTAGCAAGTTATTAGCATGTCGCTAGCATGAGCAGCATGATTTAGCATTTTGCTAGCCTGATTAGCAAGTTACTAGCATGTTGCTAGCAAGACAAGC
Source organism: Schizothorax lantsangensis (assembly GCA_027422415.1). NCBI lineage: Eukaryota > Metazoa > Chordata > Actinopteri > Cypriniformes > Cyprinidae > Schizothorax > Schizothorax lantsangensis. Next base: position 461,682 of record CM049845.1, read on the forward strand.
AAGTGACTAGCTTGTCGCTAGCATGGTTCTCTAGCATTAGCATGCATGCTGTTGCAGCATGTGACTAGCATAGCAAGTTACTAGCATGTCGCTAGAATGTTTAGCATAGCATGATTAGCATGTTACTAGCATGTCGCTAGCATGTTGTTAGCATGATTAGCAAGTTATTAGCATGTCGCTAGCATGTTTTTAGCATGATTAGCATGTTACTAGCCTGTCACTAGCATGATTAGCAAGTTACAAGCATGTCACTAGCATTATTAACAAGTTACTAGCATGTCGCTAGCATGTTGTTAGCATGATTAGCAAGGTATTAGCATGTCGCTAGCATGTTTCTAGCATGATTAGCATTTTGCTAGCCTGATTAGCAAGTTACTAGCATGTTGTTAGCATACTTAGCAAGTTACTAGCATGTTGCTAGCATGATTAGCATGTTACTAGCATGATTAGCATGTTACTAGCATGTCGCTAGCATGCTTAGCAAGTTACTAGCATGTTGCTAGCATGATTCTAGCATGATTAGCATGTTTCAAGCATGATTAGCATGTTACTAGCATGTCGCTAGCATGCTTAGCAAGTTACTAGCATGTTGCTAGCATGATTCTAGCATGATTAGCATGTTTCAAGCATGATTAGCATGTTACTAGCATGTTTAAAGCATGATTAGCATGTTACTAGCATGTTGTTAGCATGATTTAGATAGATTAGAAATAGAATTAGATAGAGTGGAAGCTTAAATTAGTTTGAATGGGATAGAAATAGTACATAGAAGGGAAGTCTGATTGAGTCTAATGGGCTTCAGTGTGTTTAGATTTGAATTTTGACAGTTGGAGTTTGAATAGTCTTGGCTCATCTGAACATTACGTCAATGTAAGTCTATGGGATTTTTATGAAAATCATAAGTCTGATCAGTTAGAAAAGATATAGCACACCCGGCGAGATCAGTCTGAAGATCTGGGCTGAGTTTGGAGTCTGTAGAGTTAAAGCTCTAGGAGGAGTAGCAGTCAGAAATTTAGTCTCAGAAGAAGAAGAAGCCAACTTAATAAGACAAAAATCATGCTTTGATAAATTATGATTATGACATAACAGGTTGAAATTATGACATAAAAAAGCTAAAATGATTTATGCCATAACTATGTCTTTGTCATGATTATGAATGTTATATAATTATAAAACTCACTGAGTGTGTTCATGTTCTTCTGTAGAAGCAGAAAGAAGAGTTTTATAATTGATGATGTTAATGATGATTAGCACAGATATCTGCTCATCTGTACTGAGACACTGATGATACACTGAACATGAAGAGTTCAGATACATGAAAAGATCAAACAGATTCATAATTCCTGATTCTGATGTGTTTTATCTCCATCAGATTCCCATCAGCTCACTCTGGATCTGAACACAGTGAATAAACTCCTCCGTCTGTCTGAGAGAAACAGAGTGATTACTGTCACTAACACAGATCAGCAGTATCCTGATCATCCAGACAGATTTGATGTGCGTCAGGTGTTGTGTAGAGAGAGTGTGTGTGGACGCTGTTACTGGGAGCTGGAGTGGAGTGGAGGTGTGTTTATATCAGTGTCATATAAGAGCATCAGCAGGAAGGGAGGAGGTGTTGGGTGTGTGTTTGGATCTAATGATCAGTCCTGGAGTTTGATCTGCTCTTCCTCCAGTTACTCATTCTATCACAATAACATACAGACTGATCTCTCTGTGAAGCCCATCAGCAGCAGAATAGGAGTGTTTGTGGATCACAGTGCAGGAACTCTGTCCTTCTACAGCGTCTCTGACACAATGAGCCTCATCCACACAGTCCAGACCACATTCACTCAGCACCTCTATCCTGGGTTTTGGGTTTGGTCTGGATCATCAGTGAAACTGTGTTGATGAATCAGAGAGATTCTACCCATAATGCTTTGAGCTGCAGGATAAATCAGTAACAGTGAGATGTTATAGAATCTCTTCTTTTCTCTTCATGACATTAATACTGCAGCTGAACTTCTGTCAGTGAAATAACATCAGAATAAATGTGTAATAAATCCTCATATAGACAGATCAGTGTGTGTGTGTGTGTGTGTGTGTGTGTGTGTGTGTGTGTGTGTGTGTGAGTGTGTGTGTGTGTGTGTGTGTGTGTGTGAGTCCTGCTGAGTGATGATGTGTTTCTGTGCTTTTCTCAACCTACATTTGTGTTGATGATGGAAATCACTTTTAGTTAAGCATTTAGTTAATACTAATATATATTATTATTAATGATTAATTAATATTGTCATGTTTAATAAATTCATTTTAATTATATTTGAATGTTATTTCTGTTCTCTGACTGATATAATTAAATCTTCTACCCACTTGATGAACAAAGGTGATGTGTTTTATTCCTCCTCTGTGCAGATCCTCCGAAGACAAATCAAGCTCGTTATAGTTTCTTCTGTCACTCTTAAGGCTTTCCACACCGAGCGCGATTGTTCTGCTTCTGCTATTTCACGCCTGCACGCTAGGTGGCGCCAAACAACAATGCATTTTCTCAGAGGGGAGCAAAGTAGCCAATCACAGACATGTTTGTTGATTTCTACAACGCAGTGGCCAATCAGAGGTGTTTAGGCTGGAATCCACACACTCTGCTGAGTTCTGTCATGCTCGTAACTTCATTAAAAAACAAGTTTCATTGTGTGGTCACATTCATCGGTTAAAACAGAACTCTATAAGATCGTGATGAATGAGTGACAGTTTTTAATAAATTTAAAGAGAGTGTTCTTTGCATGCTGTATATATTCAGAATTTAAATAAAACTTGTTTTTCATGCTTGAGAAGCGACCACGTATGACACAGAGATAGCTAACTACTACACTATATAGATCAAGATAATAATTTCAGAAGCAGTGATGTGATTCTGCAACCGAGCCTGGTCCAAACGTAAGGAAACGGTTATTAATTATTTGTATGGCTGCCATGGCAAATCATGCACCTGCTTGCTTTTCTGTTTCATTTAAGTGTTAGTGAATTATCAGAATCATAATCATAATCAGAATGAGCTTTATTGGCCAGGTATGTTTACACATACGAGGAATTTGTTATAGTGACAGAAGCTCCACAGTGCGACAGAATGACAGCAACAGGACAGGACACAGACAACAAGAGAACAACATACAAATATACAAATAGGCAATGTAAATAGCAAAAACACTATGCAATACAGACAATCATGTGTGTACAGGTCTGACGTGTGCAAATTTGAAATGGAAAAAAATAAAATAAAAAATATTATATATGTATGTGTGTTGAATAAATAATTGTAAAATAGTGTTGTGTGTTCCACGTTAATGATGATCACAAAAAATCTTTATTGCATTACACATTGGATCTGGGTCTGTAATTATTTAATGTAATGCTAAATGTGGCTCAATTTTCCCTCACATGACGAGTCTGTCTGTGATCATGGCATCACTGCATTTATTAAAACAAGCACTAATACTACAGCAATGAATATTATGTATATAGCAGTCAAAACATCCTTTTTTAGCTCCAGAAAGAGACCGTTTGGATTCCATTTCTACCAGAACTTCACTTTAATCTCTCTATCATTCTTTCATTTCTGAAAATAACCCTAAATTTATTATTATTATGAATGTTATTTTAAGCTGAATGGATTTTTGGCCATCCAGAAATGTAGGTACGCTTTTTGATAAAGCCAACAGTAGAAACAGCAGATTTCTCCGGTGCAGCTGGTCATCATAATGTATGAGCACTACTAACTACATGTGTCCCATTCCTCTCCCTCCACTGCCACTGTTTCCTTACTACAGAGAAACCTTCACCACAGAGCCAGCAACACTCACTGTGAACAATAACAGCTTTATTAGACTAGACTAGGAAACCAGCAAGAGCTGAGATGAAGAGCACGAGAGAAGAGGACACTGTGTGTTGTGTGTGTGTGTGTGTGTGTGTGAGAGTGTATGTGTGTGTGTGTGTGTGTGTTTTGTGTTGTGTGTGTGTGTTTGTGTGTGTGAGTGTGTGTGTGTGTGTGAGTGTGTGTGTGTGAGTGTGTGTGTGTGTGTGTGTGTCTGTGTCTGTGTCTGTGTGTGTGAGAGTGTATGTGTGTGTGTGTGTGTGTGTGTGTGTGTGTGTGTGTGTGAGTTGTGTGTGTGTGTGAGTGTGTTTTGTGTGTGTGTGTGTGTGTGTGTGTGTCTGTGTCTGTGTGTGTGAGAGTGTATGTGTGTGTGTGTGTGTGTGTGTGTGTGTGTGTGTGTGAGTGAGTGTGAGTGTGTTTGTGTGTGTGTGTGTGTGTGTGTGTGTGTTGTGTGTGTGAGTGTGTGTGTGTGAGTGTGTGTGTGTGTGTGTGTCTGTGTCTGTGTGTGTGAGAGTGTATGTGTGTGTGTGTGTGTGTGTGTGTGTGTGTGTGTGTGTTTGTGAGTGAGTGTGAGTGTGTTTGTGTGTGTGTGTGTGTGCGTGTGTTAGCTTAAGGTTGACATGGTTTGTCCTCAGCTGTGATGATCTCTCTATTATTCAGACTGTGTGATTATTCAGGCTTCATACAGCTCAGAACCTTTGGTCTAAACTAAAGCAACATTATATTCATGCAAATTTTGTTTTGTGATATAAAATTATTCTATTGCATGTAATGTATATTGTTAGAGTCTTAATGTGATTTTATGTATATGATAATTACACATTCAATCTGTTCCACTGAAAGGAAAGTCAGGTTTGTAATGACTTGAGGGTCAGAATACACTGTAAATATGACAAAATCAATGCAAGACTTGGATTATTTATGTTTTATTTATGATTGTCTAAAAGTTTGTGGCACATAATTATAAAAATCAATGCAAACTGCATAAGCCTCAGTGCTGAACAGAAGGTGCGAGAGTCTGTGTGGGTCTAGCGTCCAGTGTGTGAACATCTCCAGAGTCTCAGAGCTGCTTCAGTCTGGTTCTCTCAGGCATCTCTAAGTGTCTTCAGTTCAGTTCTCAGAGCCGGTGCGGAGCGGGTCGTATCACCGGCGGCGGGCCGCTGCAGAGGCTGATGCTGATGCTGTGATCGGCTCTGCGTCCAGCTCTTCGGAGCGGGTAACGCCTCACACAGACGAGCACAGGTGCTGATTCCACAGAACAGCGTCTCATCGGCCTGCGAGGAGCCTTCAGAGCTGCCATCAGACATCACGTCTCTGCCGTCCGTCTCCAAACATAGAGGACCGACGGTGGTGTGAGGGATCCTGACAGCGGACAGCGTCTCTGGACCTCTGCTGAGCTTCACCTTCTGTTTATTCTGCTGGAAACAGAAACTCACCGTAAAGATGTAGCAGTTTACAGGGTTTATTACACCTAAAAACCAAAGTCTACAACAATGCATCATAAAGGCATAAACATCCATCGTACGTTTCTACTAACTGGACAATCTTCCCACTGCTTACGGCTGCTGGTTTCTTCTGAACCTCCTGAAATAAAGAGCAACAACAGCAAGAGTTTGACATCCAGTGCAGTCTCTGCAAACCTCACTGCTAACAGTGTGTCTGACCACTGCAGAAACACACACGATCTAATCGTTCATTAGACTGATCACTCTCTGAATCCATCATGAACTCACGGTCAGGCGTCTGCAGGGACGAGAGCGACGGCGGATCAGAGGCTCTGCGTCTCAGCAGCACAGCTTCATCATCAGACGGCTCTCTGAAAACAACACAACATCAGGATTTGCCTGCTTCAGATCACATCAGTCCTGCAGCAGGGTTCTCCTCACTGTAATGTGAAGCGGTCGTCTCCTCACCTGTCTGGACAGCAGGACCTCTGTGAATCGACCGCAGGACTCTCTGATATCTGACGGTAGTTCACACAGATCAGCAGCCCCAGAAGAACACAGAGAACCAGACACAGCAGTATATAGCTCTGCCTATCAGACACCTGCGGGACACAGCATCAGCATCTTCATCAGCATCATCAGCATCATCATCATCATCATCATCATCATCAGCATAATCATGAACATCAGCATCAGCATCATCATCATCAGCATCATCATCACGAGAAGCATCATCATCACGAGAAGCATCATCATCATCAGCATCATCATCATCATCAGCATCAGCATCATCATCAGCATCATCATCACAGAACATCATCATCATTAGCATCATCATCACGAGAAGCATCATCATCATTAGCATCATCATCATCAGCATCATCATCATCATCAGCATCAGCATCATCATCAGCATCATCATCACGAGAAGCATCATCATCATTAGCATCATCAGCATCAGCATCATCACGCAGAAGCATCAGCAGCATCATCATTAGCACGAGAAGCATCATCATCATTAGCATCATCATCATCAGCATAATCATGAACATCAGCATCAGCATCATCATCAGCATCATCATCACGAGAAGCATCATCATCATTAGCATCATCATCATCAGAAGCATCAGCATCATCAGCATTAGCATCATCACGAGAAGCATCATCATCATCAGCATCATCAGCAGCATCATCATCATCATCATCAGAGAAGCATCATCATCATTAGCATCAGCATCATCATCATCATCAGCATCATCATCATTAGCATCATCATCATCAGCATCATCATCATCAGCATCAGCATCATCATCATCATCATCATCAGCATCATCATCATTAGCATCATCATCATCAGCATCATCGCATCATCACATCATCATCATCATCAGCATCATCATCAGCATCATCATCATCATCAGCAGCATTAGCATCATCATCATCATCAGCATCAGCATCATCATCATCAGCATCATCATCATCATAATCATGATCATCAGCATCATCATCATCAGCATAATCATCATCATCAGCATCATCATAATCATCATCATGAACATCAGCATCAGCATCATCAGCATAATCATCATCATCATCATCATCAGCATCATCATCATTAGCATCATCATCATCATCAGCATCATCATCATCATCATCATCATCAGCAGCATTAGCATCATCATCATCATCATCAGCAGCATCAGCATCATCATCATCAGCATCATCATCATCATCATCATGAACATCAGCATCAGCATCATCAGCATAATCATCAGCATCATCATCAGCATCATCATAATCATCATCATGAACATCAGCATCAGCATCATCAGCATAATCATCATCATCAGCATCATCATCAGCATCATCATAATCATAATCATCATCAGCATCATCATCATCATGAACATCAGCAGCAGCATCAGCATCATCAGCATAATCATCATCAGTAGCATCAGCAGCAGCATCATCAACATCATCATCACCATCATCATCATCATGAACATCAGCATCATCATCATGAACATCATCATCATCAGCAGCAAGCAGCAGCAGCATTCATCAGCATCATCAGCATCATCATCATCAGCAGCATCATCATCATCATCAGCAGCAGCAGCAGCATCATCATCATCATCAGCAGCATAATCAGCAGCATCATCATCAGCATCAGCATCAGCATCAGCAGCAGCATCATCAGCAGCAGCAGCAGCACAGCATCGTCTCATTCATTCATCTTTGTTCATAAAGTGCTGTAATTTCTGAACAGATCTGTACGGTATATCAGTGGCTGATAACTGGGAACATTGTTTATTATTGTGCTGATAAGTGAATTTGCACTGATATTTTCACTAATAATTTCTCAAGGTACATTTGCGTTGCCAGAGAATCTGTGTTTGTGTTTTCTCCTCTCTCGTCCTGCGTGTTTTTAGCCAATCATATCTTGTCGATCTGTGAAGATAATTACCGGGTAAACACGCGCTCAATTCACATTTGTTTCTCGTGCGCATCGCGTGACTTTCCAGTTTCGGTTTGCTAAGTAGTAAGGCGTGGCATGCTGCATTCAATAACGAGTAATTAGTCAAGTAAAAATTGGTTAGTACACCGCGGCAGCGGACGCGGCAGCCCTCTTGTGAAGCCCTCCTCGGGAGAAGACCTACGAGGGTAAAGACGATCGACTCTACCTTGCGCGACTCCACCGAGCAAGGACACCGCAAGACACTTTAGTATTGCTTTTCTCCCCTTTCTTACTTCTCGTATCACCTGTTCTCATCTACTTGATCTAGTCAATTGTACGAAATATGTGCTTTCAAATCTCTACTATTACTACAAACACTATCACGCACTGTACGTTGGAGGCAGCGCAATCCTAATAATCTACGGCCTGTCCCTCTGTCCTCTACTAATTTACTCTCTATTCCAATTGGTCTCTGGAACTGCCAGTCTGCTGTAAACAAAGCTGATTTTATTTCTGCTATGCTACTCATTCCGGTCTCAACCTCACCTAACTGAGACTTGGATCAAACCTGAGGACACTGCCACTCCTGCAGCCCTCTCAACTAATTTCATTTTTCCCACACCCCTCGCACGATTGGGAGGGGTGGAGGTACTGGGTCTCCCTTATCTCAAATGAATGGAAATTTGATCTGCTACCATCCCTTACAGGCAACAGTTCATTTGAATCACATGCAATTACTATTACCCACCCTGTTGAAATCCACTTTGTAGTTGTTTATCGTCCCCCGGGTCAACTGGGTAACTTCTTGGAAGAGTTGGATGTGTTGCTATCAAACTTTCCCACTCTGCTCACCTCGTTTGATCTCAAGCGAGTATTTACTATGACTACTCACAAATCAGGTAACCAACTGGACCTCATCTACACACGCAATTGTTCCAGCGACAACACTTTAGTTACTCCACTGCACACCTCAGACCACTTCCTCATCACTTCTAATCTCACACTGACTCCTGACACAGCACACACTCCTCTGCAGGTCACCTTTCGGCGTAACCTACGCTCACTCTCTCCCTCTCTCCTATCCTCTATGGTTTCATCCTCACTTCCTTCACCCTCTCAGTTTTCAGCACTGGACACAAACAGTGCTACTGACACTCTTTGCGTCACTCTAACATCTTGCTTAGACAGGTTCTGCCCCCTTTCATCCAGACCTGCACGCATTACCCCCTCTGCCCCCTGGCTGTCCGATGTTCTCCGTGAACATTGCTCTAAACTCAGGGCTGCGGAGAGGAAATGGCACAAATCCAAAAACTCTACCGACCTTAGTGTGTATCAGTCACACCTCTCTTCCTTCTCTGCAAATGTCTCCACTGCTAAAACGACATACTACCACAACAAAATTAACAACTGTTCTGACTCTCGCTCACTCTTCAAAACTTTCTCTTCTCTGTCCTCCTCCCCCTCCTCCTTCATCAACTCTTACAGATGATGACTTCGCAATTTTCTTCACAAATAAAACAAAAACCATCAGTGATCAATTCACCACACCACAAACTGATGATAACTTCATAACGACAAATACACACTCTCTCTCCTCCTTCTCTCCACTCTCGGAGACGGACGTTTCAAAACTTATCCTTTCCAGTCATCCCACTACTTGTCCACTAGATCCTATCTCCACTCACCTCCTTCAGGCCATTTCTTCTTCAGTCATACCTGTGCTTACTCACATTATCAACACCTCTCTTCACACTGGTACATTTCCCTCAGCATTTAAGCAGGCTCGGGTAACCCCGCTGCTTAAAAAACCCTCTCTAAATCCAGCACTTTCAGAAAACTACAGACCGGTATCCCTTCTTCCATTCATGGCAGAGACACTTGAGCGAGTTGTGTTCAACCAACTCTCTATGTTTCTTGCACAGAACAACCTCCTAGACAACAACCAATCTGGCTTTAAAAGCGGCCACTCAACTGAGACTGCCCTGCTCTCGGTTACTGAAACCCTGAGACTGGCAAGAGCAGCTTCCAAATCCTCAGTACTCATCTTACTGGATCTGTCTGCTGCTTTTGACACAGTTAACCACCAGATCCTCCTGTCCACCCTCAGAAAGTTGGGCATCTCAGGAACTGCACTCTTGTGGTTCAAGTCTTACCTCTCAGGTAGGTCCTTCAGGGTGTCTTGGAGGGGTGAGGTTCCTAACCCACAACTTCTTGCTACTGGGGTTCCTCAAGGCTCAGTACTTGGTCCACTTCTCTTCTCCATCTACATGTCGTCACTAGGATCTGTCATTCACTGCTATGCTGATGACACTCAACTCTACCTCTCATTCCATCCAGATGATCCGACGGTAACTGCTCGCATTGCAGCCTGCCTGAGAGACATTTCTAGCTGGATGAATGACCATCACCTTCAGCTCAACCTTGCTAAGGCAGAACTGCTCATGGTCTCGGCCAACCCATCACTTCATCACAACACTTCTCTATACAACTGGATTCAGCCAGGAACCTTGGAGTTGTGATCAATGATCAATTAAGCTTCACAGACCATATTGCTACAACGGCCCGGTCCTGCAGATTTGCCTTATACAACATTAGGAAGAATAGGCCCTTCCTATCAGAGCAAGCCACACAACTCCTTGTCCAAGCTCTTGTTCTCTCCAGACTGGACTATTGTAATGCTCTCTTGGCAGGCCTTCCCGCATGTGTTATCAAGCCTGTTATCAAGCCTCTGCAACTGATCCAGAATGCAGCAGCGAGAGTGGTCTTTAATGAGCCAAAAAAAGCTCACGTCACTCCTCTCTTCATCAGGTTGCACTGGCTACCAATAGCCGCTCGCATCAAATTCAAGGTACTGATGTTTGCCTACAAGACAACAACTAGAACTGCACCAGTATACCTAAACTCGTTAGTTCAAACTTATGCGCCCTCCAGAAGTTTGCGTTCTGCAAGTGAACGATGCGTTGTGCTGCCATCCCAAAGAGGTACCAAATCACTCTCACGGACCTTTTCCTGGACTGTGCCCAGCTGGTGGAATGACCTCCCGATCTCAATTCCAACAGCTGAGTCTTTAGCCATTTTCAAAAAACATCTAAAGACACATCTTTTTCACCAGCACCTGACTAACTAATACTATCACTTACCTATTCTATTCTATTCTATTCTACTTATAAAAAAAACAACAAAAAACAAACAAACCCTAGCTACGTGTACTGTGCTAGACTAACTGAGAATTGTCATGGCACTTGTTTACTATTGCTCTCTCGTTGGTCCGATTGCTTATATTGTTCTCCTCATTTGTAAGTTGATTTGGATAAAAGCGTCTGCTAAATGATTAAATGTAAATATAAATATCTGTAATACAGTCACACTGCTTCAGATGGGTAGTTTGTTAATAAAACTAGAGCTTTGTTTCAGTCGGTGATATCGATGGATTAAAGACATTGAGTTAGTTGAGATATGAATGACAGTGTCTGATGGAGGTGTTTTGTCATTATGAACTGATGAGAACAGGCTGCTGACCTCTCGCTGCAGTCGACTCACGCTGACAGACAGACTGAGCACGAGCTGCGTCCTGTTCTCCAGCTGAGCCTGTAGAGCCTGGATAGAGTCTGTCTGCCTCTGATCCTGAAACACAGACATACACACGGCTCAGAGAAACACAGAAACACACACACACAGACACACACACAGAGAGACACACGTACTCACACTCACACTCACACTCACACAGACACTCGCTCATTCACACAGACACTCGCTCACTCACACTCACTCACACACTCACACACACACTCACACACACACACACACACACATGGTCAGCAGTGCTCATGTGTGTATCACACACACACACAGGGTCAGCAGTGCTCATGTGTGTATCACACACACACACATGGTCAGCAGTGCTCATGTGTGTACCACACAAACACAGGGTCAGCAGTGCTCATGTGTGTATCTGTTGAGGTTGTGATGCTGTTCTGTTCTTCTCATCCTTCACTCTGCTGTTTTACATGACTTTTTATTGAATTAATCTTTCAGGTGTTTTGTGACACTTAAAGAAGACTGAGCTACACAGCAGAAGAAACTGATGCTGATCTTCACATCATCATGTCTGAACAGACTCTAACTCAGACTGAACTATAGCATCAGTGAATGAATTTAGACTCAAGACGTCTCTGACCTGCTCCTCGGCCATTCTGGAGGTTATCTGGAGCTTGATGATGGTTTTGTTAAAGGCTCTCTGCATCTCCTCCACCTGCTTTCTGTATCTGGACCGATGAAACACAAGCATAAACAGATCAATCACAGTCACTCATATCACAACAACAATATACAGTATTACAATATAATTATTTGTGCTAAAAAAAATAATTTAGATAGTAGTGACATTTCATAATTCTCCACACCAATTTCAATATTACAGAAAAAAATAATACAGTAATTTAATAAATGAAAATACAGATGCAAGCACCCATTAAAATGATAGTTCACCCAAAAATGAAAATTTTGTCATCATTTGAATATTGTTGGCAACCAAACCGTTTCTGGTCCCAACTGACTTCCACAGTATTTTTTCATACTATTGCTCAACAGAAGAAACTCATACAGGTTTGAAACAACTTGAGGGTTAATAAATGATAAAAAAAAAATAATAATCTTTGGGTGAACTGTCCAAGAACAACTGAGGCAAAATGAGTAGCAGCATCAGACCAAGCGAAGAAAAATGAGTAATTGCAGACGATTTTTGATGATTTTAAGCAAAATCGTAAATACAAGCACTTGTAATGTGGCATAATTTCTTATCACTTCTGACCAGTAGGTGGCACTGCTACCAAATTGATGTGGTGTGGTCAGTGTTGGGTGACAATGACACACATAAAGTTTGGTGTCAATATGACAAAGTGTTGCAGAGATACAGCCTCAGATCCAGAGTGGCATCAACCTTGACAATGAATTATATGAAAACGGTTTGAGATACTAAAAACTTTTAATAACTTGATGATGATGCTCTGTGTGGAATCTGGTGAAGATCAGACAAGTGGTCTAGAGTTGATAGCTCAATCATATCGGCATGAGCCAAGGATCCAGAGGGAAAAAGCTAACTCTTACAGTTAAGAAGGTACAAGCATGAGTGCTAATTTGGGCAGTTGGTGGCACTAGAGTCTTTGAGTTAGAGACTCCAGATTTGCTGTGATTAATGTTAAGACTGTCCTCTATCTGTATGCCAAATTTCATAGCATTCTCGCAAGCGGTTCTATGGACACACATGGCGGATCAAGAAGCAGCCCCTATAAAGAGTGCGTTAAGCATGAGGAAAACTTTCATGTTTGCAAATATACAGCTGTGTTTTGTAACTCTTTAAGCAGCCTTGAAGCAGCGTGGATATATTTACATACAGCAGTATACTGGATCCAGCGAGACTCACCTCTGGCTCAGCTGCTCCAGGTAGCGTCCGCTGAGCGACATGTTCATCTCCAGGACTTTGATGCGGTTGTTGAGCCTCATGAACACAGACTCTTTCTGACTGGAGCCGTGCGCAGGAGCTTCGCTGGAGTTCTGCGCTTCTGTGTCGATTTGCTCAATATGAGCGCTGCTTTCATCATCGAACAGCTCCTTGTTCCTGGACTCTGACCCTGAGAGACCTTCTTGAGCTGGGGTCAGGGATCCGCCGCTGACCGCTTCATCCACAAGAGCGGATACGGAGGACTCGTCTGCTGTGTTTATGGAAGCTGGAATGTTATCGTCAAGGCTGACTTGATCTTCTCCAGTCTGTGCAGCAGAGGCAAGGTCCGGTTTCAGACAGTCAGCGCTCTCTGTGAGGCACTCGCTGGCGGACGCACACATCAGCTCGATGGAGGAGTCCAGCCGGAGCAGATCTGAGGTCAGACTGGGTGCGAGATCTCGAGGGAGAATGACGGGACTCTCTGTGGGTTTAGATGGGGTCATGATGGTTGGGTTTGGCTTCCTCGTCTGAAGAAGGTCTGGAGAGGAGCAGCGCTGCAGAAGGTACTCCTGAAGCGAGACTCTGTGTGAACGGGAGCAGAGCTTCTGCTGATCTGCTTCAGGCTCCAGGTTTCCTCCGGAGGACTGATCCGGTTCGTCCTCAGACAGCAGCATGGCGATCTGCTCCACATCAGGCGTGGTTTAGAACGGAGCGTCTCCAGCGGCGTTTGAGAGTGTCTCTGTCGTCTCTTCAGTAATGCTGGAGGTTTCTGTAATCACAATGACATCGAGCTGATCCGCTGCCGCAGTCACCGGCCTGAGCGGAGAAAACACAGGATAAGAAGCGCTACATGACCAGGTCAATTCATATTTTCACACACACACACACAGATTTAATTGATTTCTTTCCCAAATTGCATTGACTTCTCTAAGATATGAGTTTCAGGAGTTTAGGACACAGAATAGGTTTATACGATAACTGTTTTATTTCCTATTTGGGTTCATGTATATGCTTTACCTTTTAAGATTAACTGTTTTTTCCAAGCCATTGTAAGACGCCAGTGTTTCCCGTCATAGACATGCAAGGATTTGATTTCAAAGACAGTATAATTGCTATTAAACTATATCTTGTTATGATTTTAAATCAGTATTATTGCCTCAGAATGATCTAAAAAAAGAGGTGCTAAAGTCTGATTTTGTGGCGGCTGTGCTTTAAAATTAATTGATTATAATCTTAATTCAAGTGATGAAGTATTGTGACAGTAATCAGTGTTGAGTACAGTAAGGTTAACTCTGCCTGCTTTAAATGTCTGAAAATGATTAACAGTTGATAACAATTGATAACAAAGTAATCAAATGCAATCAATTATAATACTTTTATAAAGTAATTGAAATAGTTACACTACTTCTTACATTTTAAATAGGGTAACTTAATCTGTAAACTATTACATTTCCAGAGTAAGCTTCCCAACACTGGATATGATGTACAGTAATCAGTCGACTGTCACTGCTGGTCTGCATCAGTCTGTCGTGTGAATTATCCTTAATATGCTGCATTAACATAATATGACGTAATTCAAGTTCAAGTTCAAGTTCAAGATTTATTTGTCACATACACGATTATACAGAGAGTATTAACCAGCAGTGAAATGTGAGTCAGGTCCGCTCCATGGACAGTGCAATATTATAGAAAACAGCACAAAGTAGTATACATAAAATGAAATTAATAAAAAAAAAAAAAAAAAAAAAAAATGATATAAAAGAACAAAATATAAAATATAAAATAATGTGCATGATAGTATACTGTAGACTTAAATATTAAGATAAGCATGACTGTACAAGAGAGGAATGTGCAAACAGGTTGTACATGGTTGACATGTAGCAGCAATCTCAAAACAATAAATAAAAAAATAAGATACCAAAACACAGAAAGTGATGTGTGCAAATGACACTGTCAGTATGAGGTAGAGAATAATGAGTGTGAGTATCTTACTGATTGTGAGTGATTAATAAGTGAAGTCATGATGATGTTAAGAGGCTGAGTTTGAGTTCAGGAGTCTGATGGCCTGGGGGAAGAAACTCCTCCTAAGTCTCTCAGTTTTTGCCATCAGGCTGCGGAAGTGCTTACCAGATGGCAGCAGAGTGAATAGACAGTTTCCAGAGTGATTTGAGTCCTTGATGATTTTGACAGCTCTGCTTCTGCAGCGTTTGAGGTAGATGTCCTGCAGAGAGGGAGAGCAGAACCAGAGATACGCTCAGCTAAGCGCACAACTCTCTGCAAGGCTTTGAAGTCTTGACTGGAGCTGTTTCCATACCACACTGAGATGCACAGAGTCAATACACTTTCTATGGTCCCTGAATAGAAAGTTTTCAGGATTGATGGTGAAACCCTGAATGGTCCCTGCATAGAAAGTTTTCAGGATTGATGGTGTGAAACCCTGAATTTCCTCAGCTGTCGCAGATGGTACAGTCTTTGTCTGACTTTCTTGACCTGTGTTTGAATGTGTGTAGTCCAAGTCAGGTCCTCAGAGATGTTTACACCGAGGTACTTGAAGCTGCTTACTATCTCCACAGGGGTCCCACTGATCATAAGAGGAGTGTAGGGCCGCTGCTGTCTCTTTCTGAAGTCCACAATCAGCTCTTTAGTTTTGCTCACATTCAGAGAGAGACAGTTGACCTGGCACCATGATGTGAGTCTCTCTACCTCATCCAAGTATGCGGTCTCATCATTGTTGGAAATGAGGCCCAGAACCACAGTATCATCAGCAAATTTGATAATAGATGTGGATCTGTGAGAGGACACGCAGTCATGTGTGTAGAGAGAGTAGAGCAGGGGACTCAGGACACAGCCCTGCGGGGCTCCTACATTCAGGGTGATGGAGTTTGAGGTGAACTGGCCTACTTTCACCACTTGAGGTCTGCCAGTGAGGAAGTCTTGAATCCAGTCGCAGAGTGAAGTGTTTAGGCCGAGGCCTGTGAGTTTAGAAGTCAGCTTGATGGGGACTATGGTGCTGAAAGCGGAGATATAGTCTATGAATAGCAGCCTTGCAAATTTCCCATTGCTGCTGTCAATGTGTGTGAGGGAGGAGTGGAGTATGTGAGAGATGGCATCATCAGTTGATCTATTGGGACGATAAGCAAACTGATGAGGGTCCAAAGTAACAGGGATGGATGAGCTAATGTGGCTCTTAACAAGTTTCTCAAAAACCTTCATGACTATTGATGTGAGGGCCACTGGTCGATAGTCATTCAGGCAAGAGGGTTTATTGTTCTTAGGCACAGGGATGATGATGGATTTTTTAAAGGAGGTGGGAACCACAGAGGTAGCAAGGGACTCGTTGAAGATAGAAGTGAACAAACCAGCAAGCTGATCAGCGCATGACCTCAGAACACGGCCAGTAATCCCATCAGGTCGGCCGCTTTCCTTACGTTCACTTTCTTTAGTGCCCTGCGAACCTCGTCCTCCGTCACGGTGATGACGGAGGACGAGACCATTATTTCATTATTTTACTCTATTCGATCAATTGTAAGTGTGAATTCATGAAAACAACTGCCACAGATGATCAGACATGTTTTTCTTTTTTATTGATTGATTGATTTATTTTGAAAGATGTATGTTTATTATGATGGACAGTGGGTAGACCGGAAGTGAAGTGGCAGAAGGTTTAAGGCTAGTCTCAGACAAAAATGCACGTGAACAAATATTATATGTCAGTGCCATTGTTTTTCTCTAGATTCACACCAGTAATGTACTTTTCAAAGGCATTTTTATTAAACCTGCTTACATATCCTGATTTAACCAAGGCCTAGTCCTGGCTTAAGATAAGCCCTGTCTGTTAAGCTGGGTCTAAATACTTAAAGGTGCTGTATGTAGGATTTTGACTCTGCTAAAGCATAAAAATACCATAATATGCTTGCAGATATTTAAGAAACATGTTAAGTTAACATACTTGTTTATCTGAAAAACAATGCTACAGTCAGTTATTCTCCTTTGAAAATGTGCGGTCCGGCCCGGAATGTCTGTGTTTGTTATGGTTTGTGAAACCCGCCCACTGCCAGTTTATCCAATTGTATTTCAGCACCCTGGGTTGCCAGTTGCCGGAAAACACAGCGTATTTAATTTAATTCATTGTCATGTGCGCTCGTTCCTGTTGGTGTCGTTAATCTGGCATCCTGCGCATGCTTCAAATCTGAGGAGGAGGGGCTGGTGAAAAAAAACGTCTCCAATATTTTGAATTTGGACTGCAATACCTAGTTCAACTGCTAGGTGTCAATCCTACATACAGCACCTTTAAGTACATTAAAAATCTAGTAAGTTTGTACTCTTACTCAAGGAAAATGGAAAAGGAATCATTTTACAGGACTAATGTTTCATTAGTGTATCTGTACTTTACCCCGAGTAAATGCATATGGAATTATTCATGACAAACCTAGATGTGAAATGTATTATAATAAGCTTTTGTGATATACTTTAAAGGTCTGATTAAAATCTGAGTTGTTAAAACATTGATAATGATCTGTAATCCGTGTTAATAAATTATACCTTTATGAAAATTTACCATTCATTTACTGTAGTAATATTGTAACCATGACTATAGTAAGCACAATGTTTAACCGTGATTTTAATATGTAGTATCCAAGGTAACTTAGTTTATGTAATATTATCCATAAAATAGTATCTAAATAATGGCTATGGTTAACTATAGCTACAGTTTTATGTGGTTTATAGTTCATAATTTTTCATGTTTATGGGTAATCATGTTTTTGCAGTGAAGCTGACCTTTGACCTTGTGTCAGCATTTCATCACTGTACCCTATTAGAAAATATACTTTTTTGAAATGTAGTCATAATTAGCAAATCAATTCTTGATTTATGGCCAAAAAGTATTTGTGAGTCAAACTGGACATTTATATAGATTAAGTAAATGCCTTCCGTGATAAACACATTCACAAAAATGGGAAGAACATGAAGTTATAGTGATCTTGACCTTTGACCCCCAAAATCTATTCCGTTTATCTTTGAGTTTATGTGAACATTTGTGGCAAATGTGAAGAGATTCCTTGTAGCCATTCCTGAGAAATTGCATTCACAATATATGGCGCAGTACCGTGGCGAGACAATGGGGCGATAGAGAGCAAAACGTGTGTGTATGCAGGGGGTAATACACACACTTTTTTTCTCATATTACTATCTATTTGAGGACCTCTCTGAAACGTTGAGAGAAGCCTATATACAGACACTGGAGGCCATTAGAGTGAAAAAAAAGTGAGGACCGGCCAAAATGTCCTCACTTTGTAAAAATGTCCTCACTCCAAAGGTTAAAAACTTGCAGTGGTCCTCACAAAGATGGCCATACAAACACACTCACACACACACACACACACACACACACACACACACACACACACACACACACACACACACACTCTCTCTCTCTCTCTCTCTCTCTCTCTCTCTCTCTCTCTCACACACACACACACTCTCTCAATTTCAATTTCAATTTAAGTGTGCTTTATTGGCATGACAAAAACTATACATTTGTATTGCCAAAGCAATCGCAGCTGGGCTGCTCACAAATAGTGCATATATGAATTAACAGAAAGGAAAATAATAATAGGAATAGTACAAATATTTAAAAAAGTATTAAGCATGTAGTGCAAAATAAATGGCTAGTGTAAGTATGTGTTAAAATAAAATTAAATAGATAAAGTATAAGATATACAGAGGCAAAATATACATTTAAGTAATATGGCATAATATAATTTACATGTGCTGGGAGCATCAGCTCAGGGCAGGTGGAGTGTCTTCTCTTCTGTGGTGACAGAGAGACACATATTGAGCAGCAAACACACAGCAGGTCTTGTGTTCTCCGAGCAGATACGCTAGTTTCTCCTGGTCTGGAAGAGTTTTAAATGTGGGATGGATCTGCTGTATTTTGTTGTAGAACACTGTCCGTATATCTGTGTATTTGGAGCATTCTGTTAGGAAGTGCAGTTCTGTTTCCGTCTGATTCAGATCACAGTGTGAACACAATCTCTGCTCGGGGGGCAGCCATGTTTGTCTGTGTCTGCCCGTCTCTATCATCAGCTTGTGTCCGCTGAGTCTGTATCTGGTCAACGTGCTTCTCAGTTTCTTATCTGACACTGTGTACAGATACTCTGCCATACTGTACTCTCTCTTTAGGGACAGATAGCATTGCATTTTACTCTGTTGTTGAGTTTGGGTTTGCCAATGAGTGATGTAACTCTGTTTGATGTGTGCAGTGATCTGATTGGTTCTGATGTTGTGAGTCAGAGCATCAGTAGATGTTAGTGAAGCATCAGGACTGAAGCTCTGGATCAGATGGAGGAAGGGCTTGCTTTCTTTGCTCATCTCTTGGTATTGCAGGGCTTTATAATGGTATGATTGGGGGTCACTGAGCTTCAGATGTTTCCAGAATTTAATAGCCCTTTTTTGTATCTTTATGATTAGAGGATATTTGCCTAATTCTGCCCTGCATGCGTTATTTGTTGTGTGCCGGTGCACGTGTAGTATATTTTTACAGAGTTCTGCATGCAGGGTCTCAATCGGGTGTTTTTCCCATTTAGTGAGATCTTGACTTGGGTTTGTCAGCGGACCCCCACACCTCACTGCCATATAGTGCAATGGGCTCAATTACTGATTCTAATATTTTCAGCCAAATTCTAATAGGGATTTCTATAGGACATTGCCGTTTTATGGCGTAGAAGGCCCTGCGTGCTTTATCTCTCAGTTCATTCACAGCATGATTAAAGTTTCCAGTGGATGTGATTTTCAAACCCAGGTAGTTGTAGTGTGATGTGTGTGCTATCTGGTTCGTGCCTAATGAAAATGTGTGTTGTGTTCCTTGGGATCTGGGTCTCTTCTGAAAGATCATAATGTTGGTTTTCTTCAGGTTGACTGTCAGGGCCCAGGTCTGGCAGTATTGCTCCAGCAGGTCCAGGTTCTGCTGTAGACCATGTTGAGTGGGAGACAGCAGAACCAGATCATCTGCATACAGCAGGCATTTGATCTCTGAGTCGTGTAGAGTGAGGCCAGGAGCTGCAGATCGCTCCAGACTGAGCGCCAGTTCATTTATATAGATGTTAAATAATGTTGGGCTTAAGCAGCAGCCCTGTCTCACTCCACGCTCCTGGGAAAGATACCTTGTACGTTTGGTGTTGATTTTTACGCCACATTTACTTTCAGTGTACATTGATTTGATGAGGTCATAGGTTTTACCTCCTATTCCACTTTCAATAAGTTTGTAGAATAGTCCTTGGTGCCAAATTGAGTCAAAAGCTTTTTTAAAGTCAATAAAGCATGCATATATTTTACCTTTATCTTGGTTAACGTGTTTTTCAATTAGAGTATGTAGTGTATAGATGTGATCAGATGTACGGTAATTTGGTAAAAATCCGATTTGACTTCTGCTCAGTACATTGTGTGTGGTGATGAAGTCTAATAGTCGAGCGTTTATTATGCTACTGAATAACTTTCCCAGGTTGCTGCTCACACAGATTCCTCTGTAGTTGTTAGGATCAAATGTATCTCCGTTTTTAAAGATTGGTGTTATCAAGCCTTGATTCCAGATGTCGGGGAAGTAACCTACACTCAGGATCACATTGAATAGTTTTAGAACGGCTAATTGGAGCTTGCTGCTTGTGTGTTTTATCATTTCATTTAATATCCCATCAGGTCCTGATGCTTTTTTGAGTTGGAGGTTTTTGATTTTTTCTGTAAGTTCTTTATCAGTTATTGGGAAATCTAATGGGTTTGGTTATCTTTGATTGTTAATTCTAGTTTTTCTAATTGGTTGATTGTTTGGTTTTGCTTACAGTTTGTGTCTGTTTGTACTTTATTAAACAATGTTTGGAAATGACTTTCCCATATTTCTCCATTTTGTATTGGCAATTCTTCATGATCAGTTTTTTTCAGATTGTTCCAATTATCCCAAAATTGGTTTGTGTTCACGGACTTCTCGATTATTGTCAGTTGTTTTTGGGTGTATTGTGCTTTTTTGGTTCTGAGTGTGTGTTTGTATTGTTTTAGTGTTTCGCAGTAAAGAAGACGGATCTCTGCATTATTTGGATCGTTATGTTTCTGATTTGACAATGTTCTCAGCTTTTTGCGAATAGTTTGACAGTTCTGATCAAACCAATTTTTGTCATTTTTGAGTATTTGATTTTTTCCATTTTTTGTTTTCAATTTGGATTGTTTTGCTGATTTTTCAAATATGTAATTTATATCTTTGACAGCCAGATTGACCCCTTCATTAGTGTGGGTATAGGTGTTATTTAGGAAGTTATCTATCAGCGCTTGTATTTTTTGGCTGCTAAGTGCTTTCTGATATTCTTCAGCACTGTTTTCAGCCCATCTGTATGGGTTTCTGATGTTGTACAGCTTACTGGGCTTTGTGTTAATGTTATTTTCAGTCTTTTTGAGATACACAGTGATTTGACTGTGATCAGACAGAGGGGTCAGTTCTCTAACAGTGAATGATCTGAGAGATGAAGGATCTATGTCTGTTATCATATAATCAACTGTGCTATTCCCAAGAGGTGAGCAAAATGTGAATCTCCCTAAAGTGTCCCCTCGTAACCTACCGTTGATGATATACAGACCCAGGCTTCGACAGAGCTGCAGGAGGTCTTTCCCATTCTTGTTTACTGTATGATCATGGTTATTTCTGTGGATATGGGAGAATGTGTTATTAATAACAGTCAGTTTGTTGTTGATGTATTTGCTCCCTTGTGTGTCGGTGAAGTCCGGCTGTAGTCCTGTTCTTGCGTTCAGGTCCCCGCAGATGAGCACGTTTCCCTGGGCCTGGAAGTGGCTCGTCTCTTCCTCTAATGTGGAGAACGTGTCTTCGCTGTAGTAGGGGGACTCTGATGGCGGGATGTATATAGCACACAGGAATATATCTTTTCTGGATGAGAGCAGTTCCTTGTGGATTTTAAGCCAGGTGTAGTATTTGCCTTGCTTTACTGTGTTGATGTGGTTGTGGAATTTTGATTTGTACCAGATTATTACTCCTCCTGAGTCTCTTCCCTGTCGGACTGTGTTGAGTTTTTGTGATGGTAGGATGATTTCTCTGTAGTTGGGTGGGCAGTGGGTGATTGCGTCTGCCCTGCTCCATGTCTCCTGTAGAATTATAATGTCCATCTCCTTGATGCTCTTCTGGAATTCTGTGTTTAAACTCTTTAGCCCAAATGCTATTGAGTTCAAGCCTTGAATATTCCACATTGATATTGAGAGAGTCATTTCAAGATTTCAAGGTATAGAGTTCTTGTTTTCAAAAATAGAGGTAATCCTTTTCTAATGTAATATAATATATTGAAGAAAATAAAAATATATATTTTTTCTTCTCATTGTTAGGCAGATGTTTGTGTGCTGTTTGGACCCTCATGCTGTCAGCTGGGCACTGATGTAGTTCAGCAGCTGTCTGATCTCGCTCATCTCCAGTGTTTTTGCTGGTCCTTTCAGGGCCTGAGCGTAGCTCCTGGAGTGTGGGAGTGGTGCTGAGATCAGTGTGTTATCAGCTGATGGAGCATGAGCGGGTGGGAGGCTGGATGCTGCTGGTGATGGGCCCATCCTAGTGTTGCTCCTCTGCCTGGAGTGATGTTTTTGTGGTCGGGGGTGTCTTGGATGATCATCTGGTGCAGACTGGGGGTTCTGCTGATGGACTGGTGTAGGTCTGTGGTGGTGTAGCGTTGGCATGGGGTGTTCTGATGGGGAATTTGGCATGGTGTGTGGGGTCCCCAGTATTTGCAGCCAGCGGGGGTCGTTCTCTGTGATGAGACTGTGTGTTTCTGCTGGGTGTCTGAATTTGTGTTCTGTGGGTTGGCAGTTGTGTTGTTTTTAAGGGGTGTATAGGTGGTTTGTCTGCCCCATGCTGTGTCTTTCAGTGTTTTTGCAAACACATTGACTTTGTCCTTCCTTATGTGTACATGGTCATACAGGTCTCTGATTGTGATGGAGGGGTGATGACCAGGTGCACATTGGACAGGCCGAGCCACATCCTTTGGAGATGTCAGCGTTGACTCTCTGGATGGTGTCTGGGTGAATGTCTCTGCGGGGTAGGGAGGTAGATATGGTGATCTTGGTGTTGGGGTAGATCTCTGTTGCCTTTTCTGCTACTCTGCAGATCAGCTGCCCAACTCTCTCCTGTTCCCTTCTCAGGTCGTTAGTGCCTGTGTGGATGATGATGTGTGAGGGTGTGCCAAACTGGAGTCAGAAAGTATTCTGAGGGCATCTCCTGTTTTTGGGCACCAGAGGATTTGTTGTTTTACACGGCCTGGAAACAGTTTTTCTCCTTGTAGGAACTTTCCATTGGAGTCCATGAGGATGGCAATGTCAGCCTCTATTTTCACTGGCTGTTTCTCAGCTGGGGTTGAGCTGTAGTGTTTTTCTGAGGGGGTTCTGGGTTTCTGGGGTTGCAGGTGTTCTGTTTCTGCTTCCCTTTGGCTGTTGCTGGGCTGTGATGGTTCGGTGGATGCTGGAGATGGCTGCTGGGTTTTGTTGTGTAGTGTTCGGTGAGGGTGGGGGGACTTTTGGGGCATTTGCAGGGTTAGAGAGACACCTCATCTGTGTTGATAGGGTCTCTATCTGTCTGTCCCTTTGTTGTAGCTCAACTTTGAAGCTTGAGAGCTCCCTCCCCATGTAGTCTTTCATTTCTGAAAGTTCCTTCCCCATAATCCGTTGAAGTTCTTTGCTGTCTTTTTTTAGCATTTCCCTGTCTTGATGCAGAGTGTCCCATTTCTCCCTTAAGTTCTTGGATGGACATTTTCAGCTGGTTTCTTATCTGGTCCAGCTGTTCTCAGAGTTGTTCGGTGTCTTTAGTGGTCAGGGCGTGGACTTGCTCACTCAGTTCCACTATTTCCATTTCAAGCAGTGCTAAGCTGTGTTGTAGCTGAATAACTGTGTTGTGTAAGCCTGTGCTTGGGGGGATGCTGATGTTCTCTGTGGTTTCTGGAGTGGTCTTGTTCTTTGTGTTGTTATGGGTTGAGGGCTCATTCTGGCCAGTGACTTCTACCGTGTTTGTGTGGTTTACTTCATCTCTTTCCACCATTTCTTTTAAGCATGGAAGGTCTGCTCAAAGTTTGTGAGGGCAGCATTGTCCCCTGTACCATTACAGTTCCATTTTGATAAAGGTTTATTGTCAGGTGTCTGTTCTCTGGGTCTTTGTCTGAGTCCTCATAAATGCAAAGTTGTCTGCCTCTACAGATTCCATGTTTGGTGTGGTATGGGAACAGTGTGCAGGAAGCTGTGTGCCATGCAGTTGGGCGTTCTGTGTAGAAGAGCAGGTTTGTGGTGATGGCTTTGCCCTTGCTGTTTGAAAACTGTCTTTAAACAGTGTCTCTGGGTTTTCCTTCTTTATTTTGAGCTTGTGATGTTGTCTGCTCTTCTCAGACTGGATTTCTGGGGGGTAGGAAAAGGTGTGAGCTCCAGTCCCCATTGCTGGTGTTGCCATGGTGATGCCGTTTACAGGTCTTTGGTATTGATAGTGATGGCTCAGTTAATCCAATCAGAAGGTGTGAATGACAACGGCCCTCTTTTGTTATTTTAAGTTGCTATGCAGTTCTACAGCTGTAGTATGCCAGGAAACTTTTGCTCAAGTTTGTTTGCAAAGTTTTATAAAAATCCAGTTTTTAGTTAAATCTCTCTTGACAAGTTGATTATAAAATTTATTTTAGTTGAATTAGAGCACTTGTCTTACCTCCACCAAATGGATAGTTGAGGGCCTATTGATTGGTTCTTTTCCAGTAGTGTGCTGTGTTTGTTTCCTTCTGAAGCCTTGTTGTAGGGTCCAGTTCAGTGTCCTTTTGTTTAGGTTCCAAAAGCTTTCCTTGTTTTTCATAAGATTTTTCTCCTAATTTCTTTTTAAAAAACTTTCTTTTTTTGAGTGAACTTGTGTTCACTGCACATTTTTTGTTAATTTTGTGTTTTTATCTTTGGTTTACCTCATATTCGAAGCAAGAAACTCTAAAAGGTTCAGGAGCTCATGTTGTCCATGTCCTCTCTCTACGAAGTCTCTCTCTCTCTTCCTTGTGTGTCTCTCTCTCACACACACACACTCTCTCTCTCTCTCTCTCACACACACACACACTCTCTCTCTCTCTCTCACACACACACACACACTCTCTCTCTCTCTCTCTCACACACACACACACTCTCTCTCTCTCTCACACACACACACTCTCTCTCTCCCTCACACACACACACACTCTCTCTCTCTCTCACACACACACAACACACACACACACACACACACACTCTCTCTCTCTCTCTCTCTCACACACACACACTCTCTCTCTCTCTCACACACACACACACTCTCTCTCTCTCTCACACACACACACTCTCTCTCTCTCTCTCTCTCTCACACACACACTCTCTCTCTCTCTCTCTCGTGCGCATGTGCTGGAGTGGATGGAGTGTTGAGCGAGAGCGTGTGGCTGCTGTGTGAGGTATGAGTGGTCTTTACTTCTCTATCTTTGTTTTTTGTGTTTATTCTCTTTGTTAGTTTGTTGAGTTTTTTTGTTTAACGTTGGTTTGTTTTTTAAATAGAGGAGTGTTGTTTTTTTAGCCGGGGCGTCTGCTCACACGTGTTTGGAGCATGGCTGCCCCAGGCAGCGGGAGTTTTAATTCATTGACAAGGCGTCATGGTGTGAAAATAGATTCAATCGCCAGTGTAGAAGATTGTGGTTTAGCTGTGGGGGAAGAGATTGGACATGATAATGTCTTGTCAGCGTCCCGTATGAATGGCGCTGTTGTTGTTTTTGCGAAAACAGTTGATTTAGCAATCAGTTAGTGCAGAACGGTGTTGTGATTAAGGTATTTTTTACACCAGTGCTTCCTTTGTCCACACCTTCCAAAAAAGTGATATTGTCAAATGTGCCGCCCTTTATTCCTAATGAAGTGTTGGCCAATTTGCTTGCGCGTCATGGTAAAATAGTTTCACCTATAAAGATGATCCCGATTGGTACTAAATCACCCCTCCTGAAGCATGTTGTGTCTTTTAGGCGCTATGTTTATATGATCTTGCAGGAGCACCTTGATGAGCTGGATTTGTCTTGAATTTTCGACATGAGGATTTCAACTATGTTATCTTTGTTACAACAAACAATATAAAGTGCTTTAATTGAGGGGAATGGGGCACTTGATTCGTGCATGCCCTAATAGGGTGGATAAGTTGAATGAGGCGCCTTTACCGGCTGTGAATGATGAGAATAGTGTAAACGCTGAAGAAAATCAGAATGCTGCTGTACCAATCACTGATGGTGAGGTACCTGGGCCAAGTTCAGTGCAGACAGTGACTGCTTTGGTCGGGAAAACAGCGGAGATAGAGCCGGTAGATCGATCTGTGGAAGAGGACATGATTGTCACTGTAGTTGAAGTGAATGAGACGGAGAACAGATCAGATATTGCAGACGTTGTGGGTGAGTGTTCTGTTCATCGTGAAAGTGTGATGTTATCTGAGTTGGATGACTGTACTTTTAAAACGCCACAGAAGCGAAGGCTAGAGCAACGTCCTTCGGATGAGAAAGCAAAGAAAGGAT
This sequence comes from Schizothorax lantsangensis, assembly GCA_027422415.1. Taxonomy (NCBI): domain Eukaryota; kingdom Metazoa; phylum Chordata; class Actinopteri; order Cypriniformes; family Cyprinidae; genus Schizothorax; species Schizothorax lantsangensis. The sequence continues at coordinate 488,431 of CM049845.1, forward strand.
TTAATCCTGATGTAAGTCAAACCGACACGGAAAGTGAAAGTGATTTCTCAGAATGTAGCGCAACGTGCAATTTGTCGCAAAGTGGATCCTCCAGTAGGAGTTATAGTGCAGATGATATTAAATCATTTTTAAAGGAAACCAGGAATGTGAGAAAAGTTCGCATTGAGCAATATTTTCCGGATACGATACAATTTATTGATAAAGTGAGAATGTATAGGAATGAAGGGTGTTTTAGCAATCAAGAAGTGTATCGTCTTAAGAAAATACTTGCTAAACTCAATACGCAGTCGGAATCCAATGTTAGTAACGAAAAATAATCAGCATGTTTATGTGAATTTTTGTTTGTCGAGCCTAATTTGCTTTTGGTTCTCTTTTATTATGGGAGGAATAAGTATTGCTTCTCTTAACATAAATGGGGCCAGAGAAGGAAAAAAGTGCTTTCAATCAACTTTTTGAAATGGTTAAACAGAAAAAAGTTGATGTTTTATTTGTGCAGGAGACTCATAGCGATGAGTTGAATGCGTGTGATTGGGCCAGAGAGTTTGATGGAATGTCCATATTAAGTCATCTGAGTTCCACTAGTGGAGGTGTTGCAATTTTATTTTCTAAAGGTTTTATTCCCTGTTCATATCAAGTGGAAGAGATCATAAAAGGCAGATTTTAAAGATTAGAGCCCAATTTGAGAATTGTTTTTTTTGTTTTTATTCTGTTTATGTTCCTACTCGAGCAGTTGAAAGGATGTGCTTTTTAGATACTTTGAGTAATGTCTTAGTGAATTGTAGTACAGAAGATGTTTTGATTTTAGGTGGGGATTTTAATTGTACTGAACAGTTATTAGATAGGAATCATGTGGAACCCCATATGCCATCACGTAGGAGACTTATACAGCTAATGAGTTCTAATGAAATTGTTGACATATGGAGAAATTTTAATCATTTACAGAGACAATATACTTGGGCACATGCTCACGAAAATTACTATCCCTAGCTAGGTTAGATAGGTTTTATGGATACAGACATCAATTTAATTTATTTAAAGAGTGTTCCATTGTTCCTGTTGGTTTTCCGATCATAGTTTAGTCAAGTGTTCTGTAACTATGGGTTTTTTGAAGCCAAAGAGTGCTTATTGGCACTTGAATACTAATTTGTTATGTGATCGGTTATTTCAAGATTCTTTTAAGGAGTTTTGGGTTGGTTTTAGATCTAGAAAATCATCCTTTCAGTCTGTACAACAGTGGTGGGACTTTGCAAAGACACAAATTAGACAACTGTGTCAGCAGCACACTTTTAATGTGACAAGGGATAGGAAAAATACAATTGAATTATTAGAAAAAGAACTGAAGGAGATGCAGGAATGTAGAGATACCTTAGGAGATTTTATAAAAAGTGTTCAAGAGAAAAAAAAATCTTTAAATAATTTATTGGATTTGGCTGCACAAGGAGCTTTGGTCAGATCAAGGTTTCAAAATATTGAATTGATGGATGCACCTTCAAAATTTTTTTTTAATTTGGAAAAGAAGAATGGGCAAAAGAGGTTTATACACAACTTGCGCTCTGAGACTGGGGAGTTGTTGTCGGACCCTTTTGAAATAAGAAACAGGGCAGTTGGTTTTTATCAAACACTATATGAGAGTGAGTTATTTCTAGATGAGTCAGATGTGAGTGTTTTTTTTTGAGAATTTGCCTCAAGTACCTCAAGAACTTAATTCTGTATTGAGTAATGCTGTTACTTTAGAAGAATTACAAAAGGCACTTCAAAATATGGAGTCTAATAAAGTGCCTGGTATTGATGGCGTTCCAATTGAATTTTATAAGACATTTTGGGCAGAAGTGAGTTTGGATTTGTTACAAGTACTCAATGAAAGTTTGGTGAATGGACAGTTACCTTTAAGCTGCAGAAGAGCAGTTCTTACATTATTGCCCAAGAAAGGTGATTTAAATGACATAAAAAATTGGAGGCCTGTCAGTTTGCTGTGTACTGATTATAAGTTACTTTCCAAGGTCCTGGCTAACAGGTTGAGTGAAGTCCTTGGTCATATTATTCACTCTGACCAAACTTACTGTGTTCCAGGAAGGCGAATATGTGATAATATCTCTTTCATCAGAGATATTTTAGATATTGGTCAATATTTTAAGTTGAATTTTGGCCTAGTGTCTATTGATCAAGAAAAAACTTTCGACAGGGTGGAGCACACATATTTGTGGAACACATTAACAGCCTTTGGCTTTAATAATGATTCTGTGTCCATGCTAAAAGTTTTGTATAATGAAGTTGAAAGTGTTTTAAAAATTAATGGGGATTTATGTGCCCCTTTTAAGGTCTTCAGAGGTATCAGGCAAGGCTGTGCCTTATCTGGCATGTTGTACACTTTGGCCATAGAGCCCCTCTTAATGAGAATAAGAGCAAAACTATGTGGACTATCTATTCCGAATTGTATAAATGTATTTAAACTGTCTGCTTATGCTGATGATGTTGCTGTTTTAATTAATGGGCAAAGAGATGTGAATATGTTGTTGGAAATTTTAAATGATTTT
>CM049845.1:495964-510964 GCA_027422415.1 Schizothorax lantsangensis
CTTGCGACCAGCTGCTTTTGTCTTCTGCGTAAAAATAACTTTCCTGAAAAATAATTATTTGTAATATTTGTAATATTCCAATATCATTATGCCTCAATTAGCTAGATATAAATTAAGAGTTGTTGATTTATATGTACAGATGCTCTCTGCTGTGTTTAATATTTATTATAAAAAAGTATGACTTGTAATAAAAGTACAACTTCGATTAATATTTATGTTGTTAAAGTAACATTCTGTTCTGTAAATGCATTGTCTGCTGTTTATTTAGCTATTCAGCACACCACATTAAGTATGTCACTTAATACTTTAACACTTTGAATATTAAAGTGCAAATTAACACCCGACCACTCTTAGTAAGTTTGCAACTGTTACAATTAAACATCACAGAAGGGTAAAAACATGCAGGCAGACAATAGTATGATGTAAACAACACAGCAAACAAACAAAACTGATAATGGTGTGTTAGATTATAGTGTGTGAATAATCAAGCTTTGACAATAACCAGTCATACTGGCAGCACCGAGGAGCCCCCAAATAAAATTCTGCTTCGAAGAACCAAATGATCCAAGATCAAGCGAAATTGGCAACAATCAAATCCAGCTAACTGAGTTAGTGACGTATGAAGAACGGACCCCTGAACAGAATAATACAATCAACACAACAAGAGAAATGGTGCAAAAGGAAAACAAAGTCCAATGAACAGAAACCGTGTTTAAACCAGTTAGAGCTATCATTATAGTGCACTTCTGTTTTTATGTTGCACAGTACACATATAAAAAAAACATGTTTCAAAAAATAAATTGCTGGTATGTAGCCTTCTTAAGGGTGTATTTACACCTATTGTGGCCCTTGTCTGCTTTATAATATATGACATGGGACAAGTTAGGCTTACACACTGATTAGCCAATGCTGACTGTGCCATATATTTGCCAAAAGTGGCCTAAATTGTTATAAATTATTTGGGCAATATTTGTCATTTTATATGCAGGCCACTTTAGCCTCACAGCCACATTAGCCAGTGCTCACAGTGCCATATCTTTGCCAAACTGGCCCAGATACATTTTAGGATAACTGGGCCACATTTGTGGCATCATATGCGGGCCACTTTAGGCTCACTGGAGCTGTGTGAAGTCCCCTCCTGCTTAAAACAAACGCTCCACCATCATCCCTGTACCCAAGAAACCAAAAATCACATGACTTAATGACTACAGACCTGTTGCTTTAACGTCTGTGGTGATGAAGTCATTTGAGAGGCTCGTGTTGGCACACCTGAAGGACTCTACTGGACCCTTGCTGGACCCCCTGCAGTTTGCTTACTGACCAAACAGGCCTGTTGATGATGCTGTCAACATGGGATTGCACTACAACCTCCAACATCTGGACAAACCAGGGACCTATGCAAGGATCCTGTTTGTGGACTTAAGGTCCGCTTTCAACACCATCATCCCGGACACCCTTCAGAATAAACTGACTCAGCTCTCCGTCCCCACCTCCATCTGTCAGTGGATCACCAGCTTCCTGACAGACAGGCAGCAGCTTGTGAGGCTGGGAGAACTCACATCCAACACCCGCACCATCAGCACTGGAGCTCCTCAGGGCTGTGTTCTCTCCCCACTGCTATTCTCCCTGTACACCAACGACTGCACATCTAAAGACCCCTCTGTCAAGCTCCTGAAGTTTGCAGATGACACTAAAGTCATCGGCCTCGTTCAGGACGGTGATGAGTCTATTTACAGACAAGAGGTTGAGCAGCTGGCTGAAAAGTATTCACATTCATTACTCAGGTAGAAGTATAGATACTAGGGGTTAAAAAATAAACTCAAGCTTTTTACTCAAGTAAAAGTGTAAAAGTGCTGGTTTTTCAAAACTACTTAAAGTATAAAAGTAAAAGTAATGTAAGGAAAAAAATGCCATTAAGGACAAAAGCTTAGGCCGCACCACAGGGACCTCCTAGGCCTTGTGCAAGAACTACCCCACATTGGTGTCCTCCTAAAAAAAAAAAATTTCGTCCTTTTTCTGAAGGCCAAAATAATGACTATATTGTTATATTAAAAAAAAATAATTTTTTGAAGGATTATATTAAAATGTTAATGTTGAAAAATTTGGGATGCACTAGGCTACTTGTTTCAGCCGCATATATGCCCATTGAGAATGAACACATTTTAGTACAATGCAAATACATAAAAAAACATATATGTGTACTACTGAGCATTAACGTGTTTCATGGAGCGGAAGATGATCCTGGCTACAAACCTCCTCGCTGGTGCTTGGTTGGGACATTTCGCTCGAGTTCTCTTCTTGAGTCTCTGCCACGGACATCTTCGTACTTGGCTACATACGTCTGCTATGTCCAGTGTTGGGGGTAACGAGTTACAAAGTTAGTATAGCCTACTTATCACAACATTGTCAATCGCAAACGCTAATTTATTCAAACGTCTCTCTACCGAACTACCTACTGTAGCTTAATTTGCGGAGGACGAAGAGAAAGCACCCGTTTGATAAATGAGCCAGTAGTGGAGAAATAATAACTTTTAAGAAATAATCTATTTTGAGTAACGACCCCAACACTGGCTATGTCCTTGCTGGAGTGTGACGTGATTTGTGTCATGTGCAGGTGCGATGGATCGCGTACAAACCAATAGGGTGTCGGAATGGTATATGTTTTACTTCTCATCCAACCACAATCAAATTCACTCTATCCGGATGGTGCGATTTATCTGGATAGTTTTTTGTTTTTTTTTGAACGATGACAAGCCGGAATGAAAACAAGCCGAAATGAAATGGGAGTAACGAGGCTATTTTTAAAATGTAAGGAGTAGAAAGTACAGATAATTGCGTGAAAATGTAAGGAGTAGAAGTAAAAAGTCGTCTGAAAAATAATTACTCCAGTAAAGTATAGATACCCAAAATTTCTACTTAAGTAAGGTAACAAAGTATTTGTACTTCGTTACTTGACACCTCTGATCTGGACACAGTTTTCAGTCCTGCAGTAATAGTGTAGTAATTAGCATGCAGTATTACTGCAGTTTTTAAGCCTGTTGTCCTGCTTCTCTGTAAATTGTGTTCTTTGAATGTTTGTGTGTGACTGACATCTAGTAGATATTTCACCATCATAGTTCCCCATTCCTAGTCCAGGAGAGTCACTTTCCCACAGAGTTTAGTTTAATCTCTGATTAAATACACTTGAATTAACCGTTCAAGGCATTTGCATTTACTTTAATAACAGCCAGATGTGTTGAAACTAAACTCAGGAATGAGGAACCTGTTTTACAGACTCAGAGACAGACCTGTTTTACACACGTCACTCAAACACAGAACCAGGAAACAGGAATCACATGAGTTCAGGGAAAGAGAAACTGAAGTGTGGCTGAGCTGTTGTGTGTTCGTGTCTCTGTATTAGTGCAGTAAAATGGCAGAAACCAGAATTTCTCAGGATGAGTTCTTGTGTCCGGTGTGTCTGGATCTCCTGAAGGATCCAGTGACCATCCAGTGTGGACACAGTTACTGTAAGAGCTGTATTACAGACTGCTGGGATCAGGAGGATGAGAAGAGAGTCTACAGCTGCCCTCAGTGCAGACAGACCTTCAGTCCAAGACCTATTTTAGGTAAAAACACCATCTTGGCTGAAATGGTGGAGAAACTGAAGAAGACTAAACTTCAAAGTGTGGTTCCTGCTGGAGCTGGAGATGTGGAGTGTGACGTCTGTACTGGAAGAAAATACAAAGCCGTCAAGTCCTGTCTGGTGTGTCTGAACTCTTACTGTCAGAATCACCTCGAACAACATGAGAGTTGGTTTAAAGGAAAGAGACACAATCTGACTGAAGCCACTGGACGACTGCAGGAGATGATCTGCCAGAAACATGAGAAGCTCCTTGAGGTTTTCTGTCGCACTGATCAGAAATGTATATGTGTGCTGTGTACGATTATTGAACATAAAAACCACGACACTGTGTCAGCTGCAGCACAGAGGACATAGAAACAGGTATTTAACACTAGATTTAATATGTGTTTCATATGTGTTTATATCAGATATCACCATATTATCAGCTTACAGCATTCACACTGCACACGACAGCAGAAATGAACAGCAGCTGCAAGAAGAGTTTCACTGTCTGCTGAAAATGCACCATAAACCTTTATCAAGACAGTCTTCCAGCTTTGATTAAGCGACATAAACTAATGTAGTGAACTATTTACCTGTTCTTTGACAAAATATACATCTGTCAGGAATAGAGAAAGTTAAACAGAGTGACAAATACACACACTGTCTCAGTAAATCTGGAACCAGATGATTTCAGTGATTTACAGTCATGTACAATGATCACTGATCCTCCTCTGGAGTTTGAACCTACAGCCATTAGTTATAGGTTTAGATAATTAGCCTTTAAACCGCCTCACCCTACTTTTCCTGGATTCATCTGTTCACGTGATGATTTAGTGCCAGTAGTTTTCTGTGATATTCACTATCATCTGTTTGTCCTGCAGAAGCAGCTGAAGGAGACTCAGAAGACGCTCCAGCAGAGAATCCAGCAGAGAGAGAAAGATCTTCAGCAGCTGAGAGAGGCTGTGGAGTCTCATAAGGTGAGTCTGGAGAAGAAGAGAAGTTTGTCTCAGTCTCAGTTCAGACTCACTGAAGCCTGAATCACTGTGTGTCCTAACAGCGCTCTGCACAGACAGCAGTGGAGGACAGTGAGAGGATCTTTACTGAGCTCATCCGCTCCATTGAGAGAAGCCGCTCTGAGCTGATACGGCTGATCAGAGATCAGGAAAAGCAAGCAGTGAGTCGAGCTGAAGGACGACTGGAGCGACTGGAGCAGGAGATCAATGATCTGAGGAGGAGAGACGCAGAGCTGGAGCAGCTTTCACACACACAGGATCACATCCAGTTCCTGCAGGTAACACAGATCTAGAAGAACAGCATCATAGTGGACTTGAGCAGATCCTGCAGGTAACACAGATCTAGAAGAACAGCATCGTAGTGGACTTGAGCAGATCCTGCAGGTAACACAGATCTAGAAGAACAGCATCATAGTGGACTTGAGCAGATCCTGCAGGTAACACAGATCTAGAAGAACAGCATCGTAGTGGACTTGAGCAGATCCTGCAGGTAACACAGATCTAGAAGAACAGCATCATAGTGGACTTGAGCAGATCCTGCTGTGACACGAGACTCACAGAGAAACATTTCATGAGTGTCTTATTATATAATCATCAGTCAGACTCTCATCTGATGGCCTCTAATGGTCACATCTTCTTTTAAAAGAGACACCCCTTAGGTTTCAGCACCAGAAATCTTGCTCAGATGGGTCTTATTATTAAAGTTATAAATAATGATCAATCTAATCATAGCCTTTCAGCTGCTTTTCCTGAGCAAATCTACTGAACACTACAATGAGACTCCATTGATGTGCTTGAGCTGTTAGATGGACATTTATGTTCTTAGCAGATGTTTTATCATCCAAACTATTTCCTAGAAAGTTCACATATAGTGTAAGTGTCAAATACTAGACTCTGTAGCTCTAATGTGATATAATGAATATGAGAACAATGAAGCTGATGCTGTGAAAGTGCTGGATTGAGTTACTAAAGATCAGTCAAATCTGATGTTGGAGCAGGTTATTGGGTGAAGTGTGGAGCTGATGAGTTTGATTTGTGTTTTCTGTAGAGTTTCCAGTCTCTCTCAACACCTCCTGAATCTACAGACGTAAATGATGATCTCTTCAGTTCTCTCGTCTCTTTTGATGATCTGAGAGAATCTGTCCATCAGCTGAGAGACAAACTGGAGGATTTCTGCAAAGAGGAGCTCAAGAAGATCTCAGACAGAGGTAAAGTCCTGGAGATTCATCTGCTCTCAGAAACCAGTCCATCATCATCTCATATCATGGAGAACATCATATTAGAAATGTGTTAGGAATGGATGCAGGATCATGAGAATCACACTGTCCATGTCTGTTGATTTCCACAGTCACATTCACCAACATTGTTCCCAGGACCAGGAACGACTTCCTAAAATGTAAGTCAGTAAGAAAACAAGCAGAAAAACTCACTGAGTGTGTTCATGTTCTTCTGTAGAAGGAGAAAGAAGAGTTTTATAATTGATGATGTAAATGATGATTAGCACAGATATCTGCTCATCTGGACCAGGAGCGAGGCCAGAAATGTTTAAGTGGGTGAGGCTACATAAAACCGTACCTGAGCTAACAAAAAGTTGACAAACTTTAACAAAGATTAATTAATACTGTAACAAATGTATTTCACATTGTTAATGTTAGTTAATGCATTGGCTAATGCTAACTAAAGTTTATTGTATGTAAAGCATTACCTTGGATGGATACCTTGCAAAGGAGAGTAGATAGATGAGCGCAGCTGCAAATATGCAGGTATTTTTTTTATTTATAATTGTAAATAATACAATTATTTATTTAATCAATTATATTATATCTGCGATCGACACTGAAGCCCATTTCCGTCAATAAATAAAATAAATAGAAATATAAATAAAATAAAAAATATATAAATAAAATAAAGTAAAATACAATACAATAACATTAAATAAAAATAAATAATAATGATAATAATAGTAATAAGACAAAAAAGTTTGTTGAGAAAGCCGGACCAGAAAGTTTTTAAAGTTTGATTGATAGATAGATAGATAGATAGATAGATAGAGTCAGATTCTAGATAGATAGATAGATAGAGTCAGATTATAGATAGATAGATAGAGTCAGATTATAGATAGATAGATAGATAGATAGATAGAGTCAGATTATAGATAGATAGATAGATAGATAGAGTCAGATTATAGATAGATAGATAGATAGATAGAGTCAGATTCTAGATAGATAGAGTCAGATTATAGATAGATAGATAGATAGAGTCAGATTATAGATAGATAGATAGATAGATAGATAGGGTCAGATTATAGATAGATAGATAGATAGATAGATAGAGTCAGATTATAGATAGATAGATAGATAGGGTCAGATTATAGATAGATAGATAGATAGATAGGATCAGATTATAGATAGATAGATAGATAGATAGATAGATAGGGTCAGATTATAGATAGATAGAGTCAGATTATAGATAGATAGATAGATAGATAGATAGATAGATAGATAGGGTCAGATTATAGATAGATAGATAGATAGATAGATAGATAGGATCAGATTATAGATAGATAGATAGATAGATAGATAGAGTCAGATTATAGATAGATAGAGACAGATTATAGATAGATAGATAGATAGATAGAGTCAGATTATAGATAGATAGATAGATAGATAGAGTCAGATTATAGATAGATAGATAGATAGATAGAGTCAGATTATAGATAGATAGATAGATAGGGTCAGATTATAGATAGATAGATAGATAGATAGATAGATAGGGTGAGATTATAGATAGATAGATAGATAGATAGAGTCAGATTATAGATAGATAGATAGATAGATAGAGTCAGATTATAGATAGATAGATAGATAGGGTCAGATTATAGATAGATAGATAGATAGAGTCAGATTATAGATAGATAGATAGATAGAGTCAGATTATAGATAGATAGATAGATAGATAGAGTCAGATTATAGATAGATAGATAGATAGATAGAGTTAGATTATAGATAGATAGATAGATAGATAGATAGGGTCAGATTATAGATAGATAGATAGATAGATAGAGTCAGATTATAGATAGATAGATAGATAGATAGATAGATAGATAGGGTCAGATTATAGATAGATAGATAGATATAGTCAGATTATAGATAGATAGATAGAGTCAGATTATAGATAGATAGATAGATAGATAGTCAGATTATAGATAGATAGATAGATAGATAGATAGAGTCAGATTATAGATAGATAGAGTCAGATTATAGATAGATAGATAGATAGAGTCAGATTATAGATAGATAGAGTCAGATTATAGATAGATAGATAGATAGAGTCAGATTATAGATAGATAGATAGATGATACGGACCTCAGAGTGGTTGCTGGGGTGTTGCTAAGTGGTTTCTAAGTTACCCAGGTCGGTTGCTAGGGTGTTGATATGCAGTTGCTAGGGTACCCGGGCTGGTCACTAAGGTGTTGCTATGTGGTTGCTAGGGTAGTCAGGGTGGTTGCTAGTTTGGTTTAACCAGTGACTAGCATGTTGCTAGCATGATTAGCAAGTGACTAGCATGTTGTTCGCATGACTCGCAAGTTACTAGCATGTCGCTAGCATGTTTCTAGCATGATTAGCATGTTACTAGCATGTCGCTAGCATGTTTCTAGCATGATTAGCATTTCGCTAGCATGATTAGCATGTTACTAGCATGTTGCTAGCATGTTTCTAGCATGATTAGCATGCTACAAGCATGTCTCTAGCATGATTAGCATTTCGCTAGCATGATTAGCATGTTACTAGCATGTCGCTAGCATGTTTCTAGCACGATTAGCAAGTTACTAGCATGTTGCTAGCATGTTTCTAACATGATTAACATGTTACTAGCATGTCGCTAGCATGGTTGTAGCATGATTAGCTTGATGCTAGCATGTTGCTAGCATGATTAGCTTGCTGCTAGCATGTTGCTAGCATTTTAATCAAGTGACTAGCATGTTTCTAGCATAATTAGCATGCTACTAGCATGTCTCTAGCATGATTAGCATGTGACTAGCATGTCGCTAGCATGTTTCTAGCATGATTAGCATGCTACTAGCATGTTGCTAGCAAGACTAGCAAGTGACTAGCATGTCGCTAGCATGTTTCTAGCATGATTAGCATGCTACTAGCATGTTGCTAGCAAGACTAGCAAGTGACTAGCATGTCGCTAGCATGTTTCTAGCATGATTATCATTTTACTAGCATGCTGTTGCATGATTAGCATGTGACTAGCATGTTTGCTAGCATGATTAGCAAGTTACTATCATGTCGCTAGCATGATTAGCATTTTACTAGCATGATTAGCATGTTACTAGCATGTCGCTAGCATGTTTCTAACATGATTAGCATGCTATTAGCATGTCTCTAGCATGATTAGCATGTTACTAGCATGTCGCTAGCATGTTTCTAGCATGATTAGCATGTCGTTAGCATGATTAGCAAGTTACTAGCATGTCGCTAGCATGTTTCCAGCATGATTAGCATGTTACTAGCATGTCGCTAGCATGTTGTTAGCATGATTAGCAAGTTATTAGCATGTCGCTAGCATGTTTCTAGCATGATTAGCATTTTGCTAGCCTGATTAGCAAGTTACTAGCATGTTGCTAGCAAGACTAGCAAGTGACTAGCATGTTTCTAGCATGATTAGCATGCTACTAGCATGTTGCTAGCAAGACTAGCAAGTGACTAGCAAGTCGCTAGCATGTTTCTAGCATGATTAGCATGCTACTAGCATGTTGCTAGCAAGACTAGCAAGTGACTAGCATGTCGCTAGCATTATTAGCAAGTTACTAGCATGTTGCTAGCATGATTTAGATAGATTAGAAATAGTATTAGATAGAGTGGAAGCTTAAATTAGTTTGAATGGGATAGAAATAGTTCATAGAAGGGAAGTCTGATTGAGTCTAATGGGCTTCAGTGTGTTTAGATTTGAATTTTGACAGTTGGAGTTTGAATAGTCTTGGCTCATCTGAACATTCCGTCAATGTAAGTCTATGGGATTTTTATGAAAATCATAAGTCTGATCAGTTAGAAAAGATATAGCACACCCGGCGAGATCAGTCTGAAGATCTGGGCTGAGTTTGGAGTCTGTAGAGTTAAAGCTCTAGGAGGAGTAGCAGTCAGAAATTTAGACTCAGAAGAAGAAGAAGCCAACTTAATAAGACAAAAATCATGCTTTGATAAATTATGATTATGACATAACAGGTTGAAATTATGACATAAAAAAGCAAAAATTATTTATACCATAACTATGACTTTGTCATGATTATGAATGTTATATAATTATAAAACTCACTGAGTGTGTTCATGTTCTTCTGTAGAAGGAGAAAGAAGAGTTTTATAATTGATGATGTAAATGATGATTAGCACAGATATCTGCTCATCTGTACTGAGACACTGATGATACACTGAACATGAAGAGTTCAGATACATGAAAAGATCAAACAGATTCATAATTCCTGATTCTGATGTGTTTTATCTCCATCAGATTCCCAGCAGCTCACTCTGGATCTGAACACAGTGAATAAACTCCTCCGTCTGTCTGAGAGAAACAGAGTGATTACTAACACTAACACAGATCAGCAGTGTCCTGATCATCCAGACAGATTTGATGAGTATCAGGTGTTGTGTAGAGAGAGTGTGTGTGGACGCTGTTACTGGGAGCTGGAGTGGAGTGGAGGTGTGTTTATATCAGTGTCATATAAGAGCATCAGCAGGAAGGGAGGTGTTGGGTGTGTGTTTGGATATAATGATCAGTCCTGGAGTTTGATCTGCTGTCCCTCCAGTTACTCATTCAGACACAATAACATACAGACTGTTCTCTCTGTGAAGCCCATCAGCAGCAGAATAGGAGTGTTTGTGGATCACAGAGCAGGAACTCTGTCCTTCTACAGCGTCTCTGACACAATGAGCCTCATCCACACAGTCCAGACCACATTCACTCAGCACCTCTATCCTGGGTTTAGAGTTGGTTCTGGATCATCAGTGAAACTGTGTTGATGAATCAGAATAGACTGATGAGAGATTCTACCCATAATGCTTTGAGCTGCATGATAAATCAGTAACAGTGAGATGTTATAGAGTCTCTTCTTTTCTCTTCATGACATTAATACTGCAGCTGAACTTCTGTCAGTGAAATAACATCGAATAAATGTGTAATAAATCCTCATATAGACAGATCAGTGTGTGTGTGAGTGCGTGTGTGTGTGTGTGTGTGATGTGTGTGAGTGTGTGTGTGTGTGTGTGAGTGTGTGTGTGTGTGTGTGTGTGTGTGTGTGTGTGTGTGTGTGTGTGTGTGTGTGTGTGTGAGTGTGTGTGTGTGTGTGTGTGTGTGTGAGTGTGTGTGAGTGTGTGTGTGTGTGAGTGTGTGTGTGTGTGTGTGTGTGTGTGTGTGAGTGTGTGTGTGTGTGTGTGTGTGTGTGTGTGTGTCCTGCTGAGTGATGTGTTTCTGTGCTTTTCTCAACCTACATTTGTGTTGATGATGGAAATCACTTTTAGTTAAGCATTTAGTTAATACTAATATATATTATTATTAATGATTAATTAATATTGTCATGTTTAATAAATTCATTTTAATTATATTTGAATGTTATCTCTGTTCTCTGACTGATATAATTAAATCTTCTACCCACTTGATGAACAAAGGTGATGTGTTTTATTCCTCCTCTGTGCAGATCCTCCGAAGACAAATCAAGCTCGTTATAGTTTCTTCTGTCACTCTTAAGGTCTTTCCACACCGAGCGCGATGCGATTGTTCTGCTTCTGCTATTTCACGCCTGCACGCTAGGTGGCGCCAAACAACAATGCATTTCTCAGAGGGGAGCAAAGTAGCCAATCACAGACATGTTTGTTGATTTCTACAACGCAGTGGCCAATCAGAGGTGTTTAGGCTGGAATCCACACACTCTGCTGAGTTCTGTCATGCTCGTAACTTCATTAAAAAACAAGTTTCATTGTGTGGTCACATTCATTGGTTAAAACAGAACTCTATAAGATCGTGATGAATGAGTGACAGTTTTTAATAAATTTAAAGAGAGTGTTCTTTGCATGCTGTATATATTCAGAATTTAAATAAAACTTGTTTTTCATGCTTGAGAAGCGACCACGTATGACACAGAGATAGCTAACTACTACACTATATAGATCAAGATAATAATTTCAGAAGCAGTGATGTGATTCTGCAACCGAGCCTGGTCCAAACGTAAGGAAACGGTTATTAATTATTTGTATTGGCTGCCATGGCAAATCATGCACCTGCTTGCTTTTCTGTTTCATTTAAGTGTTAGTGAATTATCAGAATCATAATCATAATCAGAATGAGCTTTATTGGCCAGGTATGTTTACACATACGAGGAATTTGTTATAGTGACAGAAGCTCCACAGTGCGACAGAATGACAGCAACAGGACAGGACACAGACAACAAGAGAACAATATACAAATATACAAATAGGCAATGTAAATAGCAAAAACACTATGCAATACAGACAATCATGTGTGTACAGGTCTGACGTGTGCAAATTTGAAATGGAAAAAAATAAAATAAAAAATATTATATATGTATGTGTGGTGAATAAATAATTGTAAAATAGTGTTGTGTGTTCCACGTTAATGTCAAGTGTTCATGAGATGGATTGCTTGGGGGAAGAAACTGTTTCTGTGTCTGGTCGTTCTGGTGCTCAGAGCTCTGTAGCGTCGACCAGACGGCAGCAGTTCAAAGAGGGAGTGTGCTGGATGTGCGGGGTCCAGAGTGATTTTGACAGCCCTTTTGCTCACTCTGGATAAATACAGTTCTTGGAGAGTGGGGAGGGTTGTACCAATGATTCGCTCAGCAGTCCGGACTACCCTTCGTAGTCTTCTGAGGTCAGATTTGGTAGCTGAGCTGAACCAGACAGTTATTGATGTGCAGAGGACGGATTCAATGATGGCAGAGTAGAACTGTTTCAGCAGCTCCTGTGGCAGGTTGAACTTCCTCAGCTGGTGAAGGAAGTACAACCTCTGCTGGGCCTTTCTCACAATGGAGTCTATGTGAATTATTGTAAAGTGTTACCCACATAATGCATTTTGAGCGGTTTTCCAACCGCGCCCCCAAAAAATATAAAAGCCCACCAAGTCATGCGTCCTGGCGCCGGGCCTGAAGCACATAAAATGAAACTTTCAATATTTAAGCATAAATGTGGATTAAATGAAACACATTCAACATACAGAAAGTGTATATAGTGAAGTATACATAAAAACTAAAATTAAACAGAGCATAAACAAAATAAACATACAGATATGCATAAATGACAAGAAATGCAGGCTGTTCTGCTTGTTTTTAAGGCCTGATTGATGATCACAAAAAACTTTATTGCATTACACATTGGATCTGGGTCTGTAATTATTTAATGTAATGCTAAATGTGGCTCAATTTTCCCTCACATGACGAGTCTGTCTGTGATCATGGCATCACTGCATTTATTAAAACAAGCACTAATACTACAGCAATGAATATTATGTATATAGCAGTCAAAACATCCTTTTTTAGCTCCAGAAAGAGAATGTTTGGATTCCATTTCTACCAGAACTTCACTTTAATCTCTCTATCATTCTTTCATTTCTGAAAATAACCCTAAATTTATTATTATTATGAATGTTATTTTAAGCTGAATGGATTTTGGCCATCCAGAAATGTAGGTACACTTTTTGATAAAGCCAACAGTAGAAACAGCAGATTTCTCCGGTGCAGCTGGTCATCATAATGTATGAGCACTACTAACTACATGTGTCCCATTCCTCTCCCTCCACTGCCACTGTTTCCTTACTACAGAGAAACCTTCACCACAGAGCCAGCAACACTCACTGTGAACAATAACAGCTTTATTAGACTAGACTAGGAAACCAGCAAGAGAGTGTGTGAGTGTGTGTGTGTGTGTGTGTGTGTGTGTGAGTGTGTGTGAGAGAGAGAGAGTGTGTGAGTGTGTGTGAGAGAGTGTGTGTGTGTGTGTGTGTGTGTGTGTGTGTGTGAGAGAGAGAGTGTGTGAGTGTGTGTGAGAGAGTGGTGTGTGTGTGTGTGTGTGTGTGTGTGTGTGTGAGAGAGTGTGTGTGTGTGTGTGAGTGTGAGTGTGTCTCTGTGTGTCTCTGTGTGTGTGTGTGTGTGTGTGTGTGTGTGTGTCTGTGTGTGTGTGTGTGTGTGTGTGTTGTGTGTGTCCGTGTGAGTGTGTGTGTGTGTGTGTGTGTGTGTATGTGTCTGTGTCTGTGTGTGTGAGTGTGGAGAGAGAGTGTGTGTGTGTGTGTGTGTGTGTGTGTGTGTGTGAGTGTGAGAGAGTGTGTGTGTGTGTGTGTTAGTTGAAGGTTGTGAGCAGATCTGATGGAGGTTTGCAACCAATCATCAACAATCAATGCTCAGGTGTCTCTAAACTCAACATCAATGTGACATACTCCATAAAAACAGCATAATTCAGCTGATGTGCTGCTGAAGTGTGTCTGTATGAAGGTGTTTGGTCCTTGCACACTGAGTCTGATATTTTTCATATTCATCATTCTAAAATATGTCATGCACAGAAGCCTTACACACTGAGTCCGATGCGTATTAATTAATCCGTTGCCAAAAAAATGTGCAAAACAGCACTAAATGGAGTCTTAAGGTTCAAGGGTTCAAGGTTCTTGTTTATTTGTCACATACACAATCATACAGGGTATAATCAGTAGTGAAATGTAGGTCAGGACAGGTCCGCTCAATGGACAGTGCAAGAAAATAAAAATAAAAGATGATACATAACACAGGAGCATATATTTAAATATAGGTAGGAATAAGATAAAAAAAATAATAATAAGTAAAAAACAATAAAATAAAATGAGTAAAATGTGCAATGAACTAAAATGTGCAATACAGTCTACTGTGGATTTAATAAATATTAATATAACCAGGGATGTGCAAGAGGAATGTGCAAGGAATAGAGGAATGGGATGTGCAAGGAATCAGTGAGGGTGATTTTGTTGTCCTCTCTTCTTAAAAAGAGAAACAAAAGGAAATATTGGGGACGTACTGATGTGGATCTTCTCCTTCATGGAGTCCAGGGCCCGTATTTATCAAGCTTCTCAAAGTGCCATTTTAGTCTTAAGTGCTGAGAATTCATGAAATTTACTCCTACTTTCAAACTTAAGTATAAAAGCAAGTTATCAAATTTCTTAAAGCTAAGAATCACTCTTACTCTCCCAGTTATTTAAGACAGCTGGAGAGGTCTCTCAAGTGGTTAGGAGTTGCCAGCAGGGGCTTGTGATGGCGCTGAAGAGACAGAGACGTGCGTGAATCTTTCAGGAGAGGAGGAATGTCTTTGAAATGTTTGGCGACGAGCAGTTAATCAAACAAGTTACATT
>CM049845.1:525964-530964 GCA_027422415.1 Schizothorax lantsangensis
CGTTACTGTACCACACTGAGATGCACTGAGTCAATACACTTTCTATGGCCCCTGAATAGAAAGTTTTCAGGATTGCTGGTGAGACCCTGAATTTCCTCAGCTGTCGCAGATGGTACAGTCTTTGCCTGGCTTTCTTGACCTGTGTTTGAATGTGTGCAGTCCAAGTCAGGTCCTCGGAGATGTTTACACCGAGGTACTTGAAGCTGCTTACTCTCTCCACAGGGGTCCCACTGATCATAAGAGGAGTGTAGGGCCGCTGCTGTCTCTTCCTGAAGTCTACAATCAGCTCTTTAGTTTTGCTCACGTTCAGAGAGAGACAGTTGTCCTGGCACCATGATGTTAGTCTCTCTACCTCACCCAAGTATGCGGTCTCATCATTGTTGGAAATGAGGCCCAGAACCACAGTATCATCAGCAAATTTGACAATAGAAGTGGAGCTGTGAGAGGACACACAGTCGTGTGTGTAGAGAGAGTAGAGCAGGGGACTCAGAACGCAGCCCTGCGGGGCTCCTACGTTCAGGGTGATGGAGTTGGAGGTGAACTGGCCCATTTTCACCACTTGTGGTCTGCCGGTGAGGAAGTCTTGGATCCAGTCACAGAGTGGAGTGTTTAAGCCGAGGTCTGAGAGTTTGACAGCTAGCTTGGAGGGGACTATAGTGTTGAAAGCTGAGCTATAGTCAATGAATAACAGTCTGACATAGTTGCCATTTTTGCTGTCAATATGAGTGAGGGAAGAGTGCAGTACCTGAGAGATGGCATCATCAGTAGACCTATTTGGGCGATAGGCAAACTGAAGAGGGTCCAAGGTAGCAGGGATGGAGGAGCATATGTGTTTCTTTAAAAGTCTCTCAAAAACCTTCATGACTGTTGATGTGAGGGCAACTGGACGATAGTCATTCAGGCAAGAGGGTTTACTGTTCTTAGGCACAGGGATGATGACAGATTTCTTGAATGAGGTGGGAATCACAGAGGTAGCAAGGGACTCGTTAAAGATGGAAGTAAACAAACCAGCAAGCTGATCGGCACACGATCTCAGAACGCGACCAGTAATCCCATCAGGTCCGGCGGCTTTCCTGATGTTTACTCTCCTTAATTCTCTCCGGACCTCGTCCTCCGTCACGGTGATAACACGATCAACATCGCTGCTCTGTCTGCTGCTTCCTGACGCGTTGATCGGCAGAGTCGCACCGCCGTTGCGATCGAAGCGGCCGTAGAAGATGTTTAGCTCTTCGGCCAGCAATGGATCTGCTCTCACCTCGGCGGAGGGGTTATTTCCAGAGGAACAGATGGTCTTCAGTCCCTGCCACATGCGTCGAGAGTCATTGAGCTGAAAGTGTGACTCAATTCTCTCTCTGTATCGGAGTTTAGCAGCTCTAACTGCCCGTCGGAGAGCATAACATGATGATTTGTAAACGCTCATGTTTCCTGACAGAAGACCGGCGTTGTATGCGGCAGTGCGTTGGTTAACCGCAGCCCGCACCGTTCTGTCCACCCACGGTTTCTGATTGGAGAATGTCCTTATTGTTACCGTTTCAGTGGCTTGTTCGGTTAGCATGTAAACAAAGCTTAGTGCTACATCCGTGAACTCGCTGACGTCAGCTGAACTCGCCCGGAACATGTCCCAGTCGACGTCATCAAGAGACGCCTGCAGCATAGCTTCAGAGTGGGAGGACCAGCGCGTCACTTCCCTCACCCCCGGGATTCCTGAACGATCCTTTGTTTATATTCCGGTGTGAGGAAAATGGCCGCGTGATCGGACTTACCAAAAGCTGGCAAGGAACGAGCTTTATAGGCATTCTTGAACTGAGTGTAGCAATGATCCAGTGTATTCGGTCCTCTAGTTGGACAGGATACATGCTGATGGAAGTTCGGCATTACTTTCCTGAGGTTGGCTTTGTTAAAGTCCCCAGCGATGATAGAGGCAGCGTCAGGGTGTTTGTTGATGTAAACGCTGAGCTCTTCGTGGAGTTTGGACAAAGCCAAGCTCGTGTCTGCCTGAGGTGGAATGTAAACGGCTGTAGCGATGATCGCGGAGAACTCGCGGGGTAAATAGAATGGGCGGCAGATAATGGAGAGATGTTCCAGATGAGGCGAGCAGGAACGCGACAGAATGGAGATATTCCTGGGGTCGCACCATTTCTTGTTAATCATGAAACACACTCCACCGCCCTTGATTTTTCCGGCCTCAGCTGTTCTGTCCATCCGTAAAACAGCAAAGTTATCAGACGGTGTTACAGCGGTGTCCGTGATCGAGGGAGAGAGCCATGTTTCAGACAAACAAAGGATGTTACAGTCCCTAATGTCCCGTTGGAAACTAATCCTGGCTCTAAGATCGTCCATCTTATTTTCCAAGGATTGGACATTAGCGAGCAGAATACTGGGGAGAGGGGGGCTGTGAGCTTTGTTTCTCAGTCTGTCACGAATTCCAGCGCGTCGTCCGCGGTGTTTCTTTCGCCTTCTGGGATTATTCGGGTGGCCTTTGTTGAACTCGGCGTTCCGAAGAATCTCCAACGGCCACGCTGGATCCGTGGGTAAAGTGTTCTGAAGCAGGTTAGTGCAGCGGTGTCCGATGTCCAAAAGTGTTCTTTTGTCATAGATAAATAGTGCAGACGTTAATCGTGTAAAAAGAGAAAGTAAAAATACGTAAAAGAGTATATAAAAACACAAATTGAGCGGAGCCATCCTTTAACGTCGACTGAACACAGCAGCGCCGGAAGCGGAAGCTTATAAAGTGGAAGTTTAAAGAGTGTTCCATTGTTCCTGTTGGTTTTTCCGATCATAGTTTAGTCAAGTGTTCTGTAACTATGGGTTTTTTGAAGCCAAAGAGTGCTTATTGGCACTTGAATACTAATTTGTTATGTGATCGGTTATTTCAAGATTCTTTTAAGGAGTTTTGGGTTGGTTTTAGATCTAGAAAATCATCCTTTCAGTCTGTACAACAGTGGTGGGACTTTGCAAAGACACAAATTAGACAACTGTGTCAGCAGCACACTTTTAATGTGACAAGGGATAGGAAAAATACAATTGAATTATTAGAAAAAGAACTGAAGGAGATGCAGGAATGTAGAGATACCTTAGGAGATTTTATAAAAAGTGTTCAAGAGAAAAAAAAATCTTTAAATAATTTATTGGATTTGGCTGCAAAAGGAGCTTTGGTCAGATCAAGGTTTCAAAATATTGAATTGATGGATGCACCTTCAAAATTCTTTTTTAATTTGGAAAAGAAGAATGGGCAAAAGAGGTTTATACACAACTTGCGCTCTGAGACTGGGGAGTTGTTGTCGGACCCTTTTGAAATAAGAAACAGGGCAGTTGGTTTTTATCAAACACTATATGAGAGTGAGTTATTTCTAGATGAGTCAGATGTGAGTGTTTTTTTTGAGAATTTGCCTCAAGTACCTCAAGAACTTAATTCTGTATTGAGTAATGCTGTTACTTTAGAAGAATTACAAAAGGCACTTCAAAATATGGAGTCTAATAAAGTGCCTGGTATTGATGGCGTTCCAATTGAATTTTATAAGACATTTTGGGCAGAAGTGAGTTTGGATTTGTTACAAGTACTCAATGAAAGTTTGGTGAATGGACAGTTACCTTTAAGCTGCAGAAGAGCAGTTCTTACATTATTGCCCAAGAAAGGTGATTTAAATGACATAAAAAATTGGAGGCCTGTCAGTTTGCTGTGTACTGATTATAAGTTACTTTCCAAGGTCCTGGCTAACAGGTTGAGTGAAGTCCTTGGTCATATTATTCACTCTGACCAAACTTACTGTGTTCCAGGAAGGCGAATATGTGATAATATCTCTTTCATCAGAGATATTTTAGATATTGGTCAATATTTTAAGTTGAATTTTGGCCTAGTGTCTATTGATCAAGAAAAAGCTTTCGACAGGGTGGAGCACACATATTTGTGGAACACATTAACAGCCTTTGGCTTTAATAATGATTCTGTGTCCATGCTAAAAGTTTTGCATAATGAAGTTGAAAGTGTTTTAAAAATTAATGGGGATTTATGTGCCCCTTTTAAGGTCTTCAGAGGTATCAGGCAAGGCTGTGCCTTATCTGGCATGTTGTACACTTTGGCCATAGAGCCCCTCTTAATGAGAATAAGAGCAAAACTATGTGGACTATCTATTCCGAATTGTATAAATGTATTTAAACTGTCTGCTTATGCTGATGATGTTGCTGTTTTAATTAATGGGCAAAGAGATGTGAATATGTTGTTGGAAATTTTGAATGATTTTAAAGAGATATCTGCCACAAAAGTAAATTGGTCTAAGAGTGAAGCAGTACTGGTTGGAAACTGGCTCAATGTAGAGCCAAAGCTCCCAGAAGGGTTATCTTGGACTAAAGAAGGTTTTAAGTATTTGGGAGTGTTCTTGGGGAATGCAATGTTTATGCAGAAAAATTTTGAAGAAATTATTGAAAAGGTCAAAGGTCGTCTTGGTAAATGGAAGTTTCTACTCCCTAAAATGTCATATAAGGGACGAGTATTGATCATCAACAACTTAATTGCATCTGCTCTTTGGAATCGATTAATTTGTGTGGACCCTTCACGAGATCTACTGCCAAGACTACAATCAATTCTAATAGACTTCTTTTGGGACAAGATGCATTGGGTACCCAAATCTGTTTTGTACCTACCCAAAGAGGAAGGAGGACATGGTTTGATGCATGTGCAGAGCAGAATAGCGGCCTTCAGGATTCAATTCATTCAAAGGCTGCTGAATGGTCCAGTAGACTCAAGTTGGAAGTTTGCTGCTTGTGCCATTCTGCGAGGATTCGGAGGCTTGGACTTTGAGAGATATTTATTCTGGTTGAATCCGCAAAAAATGGACTTGTCTAAACTACCCATTTTTTATCGGAATTTATTCAAGGTTTGGTCTCTGTTTAAAGTGCAGAGATATGATACTATAATTTCTCTATATTGGTTGCTCCAGGAACCTCTGATTTATGGATCACGCATGGATTTATCAAATGAGGGGATTTTCCCTGCTGTCAAT
>CM049845.1:535964-573464 GCA_027422415.1 Schizothorax lantsangensis
TTTTTACTTAATTGAAGTGTATTTAAATGTCTGTATTTCAATGTCTTATTAGGTTGAACACACTGAACATTTATGAAATATGAAAAGCACAGAGCGCGTCTTTCTTTTTTCTGAGCTCCTCTCTCTCTGGCTCAGCGGCAGCCAAAGCGCGGTGCGTCAAAGGGTTAAAATCGATCGTGTTTTGGGGGTGAAGGGGGGACAAATCCAACATGGGGGTTTTGTGGCACAAATCAGGGGTGCGTTTCTCAAAACCATCGTTAGCTAACAATGATCGTTATTTCCATTGAACTCTATTGGTAACAACAGAACTTGCGACCAGCTGCTTTTGTCTTCTGCGTAAAAATAACTTTCCTGAAAATTTTTTTTTTTTTATATATACATATAATTTTTGTAATAAAAATAAGCTTCTGTTTCATAAACTGATAACAGTTTAACATTATTTACCTTAGCCTACATTTTTGGTCTTTCTTATTATATTCCAATATCATTATGCCTCAATTAGCTAGATATAAATTAAGAGTTGTTGATTTATATGTACAGATGCTCTCTGCTGTGTTTAATATTTATTATAAAAAAGTATGACTTGTAATAAAAGTACAACTTCGATTAATATTTATGTTGTTAAAATAACATTCTGTTCTGTAAATGCATTGCCTGCTGGTTTATTTAGCTATTCAGCACACCACATTAAGGATGCCACTTAATACTTTAACACTTTAATGTTAAAGTGCAAATTAACACCTGACCACTGTTAGTAAGTCTGCAACTGTTACAATTAAACATCACAGAAGGGTAAAAACATGCAGGCAGACAATAGTATGATGTAAACAACACAGCTACAACAAACAAAACTGATAATGGTGTGTTAGATTTATAGTGTGTGAATAATCAAGCTTTGACAATAACCAGTCATACTGGCAGCACCGAGGAGCCCCCAAATAAAATTCTGCTTAGGGCCCCATAAAGGCTTGGGCCGGCCCTGCGTGACAGCATTAATTAAAGTTTCTTAGAGTTATCTGCATCTGCTCCATCAAGCCACATCCCATAATAGCTGTCATCACGCAAATTAATGCACGGCTCAGATTAACTGTATAGCATGTGTGTAAGACTCCAATACAGTTATAAAGTAATTATTTAATCACTAATAAATCTTTCAATGAGTAAAACTGGCTGTGTCTATAGTATTATAGACTATAACAACATTGTCATATTATTTTAAATTAATTTTTAAATGATTATTATTTTACATTTTTGTCCCTGGACCAGCAGGGTACTCTTATAATAAAGTAGCGGTGGCTGGGGCAGATATTAAGTATCAGTTCTGCTTAAAAAGAAGCAATTTAATCCTGTTTACATTAAATAAGCTGCTCCCGAGCAGGTTTAAATTTACGGACCTGTTGCTATGACAACAACTCCAGGATGAGCTTCGAAGAACCAAATGATCCAAGATCAAGCGAAATCGGCAACAATCAAATCCAGCTAACTGAGTTAGTGACGTATGAAGAACGGACCCCAGAACTGGTCCAAATCTGGGCCACATTTATTTTAATTCTGGCCTAGATCCAACACCTTGCCCTGGCCCACATACTGTGTAGAATGATGGCATTTGGGTGGACCACTCCACTGCACAGCCACATTTTAGCTAATAATGAACCAAATAAACCATAAATATACATTATCTGGGCCACACTAAGCCTTAAGTGAGTTATACATCAACAATACTCAACATATTGTAAAGAGAAATTTACAAAAGTCCTCCCTAAATGTTTAAATAAGTTCCAGAAATGTGTCCTACTTGGTGAAATCATCCCAACCCAAGTCTTGCACAAGCAGCAATTAAAATGTCACAGATAAATATTCAGAGACACATCCCAAGACTTTAAAAACAGTTCTTCACAAGTTAGAACCTAAATGCTTCTCACGCAGACTCTACCTACACAGTAAGTCTGTAAGTGTCACGGCTACGCTGTGTTAAAGAGCACACGATGAAGATGAAAGGTTATATATCATAAGTCTTTAATCCAACAAGGTTAAATCCAACAAAGGTAAATCCAAACACAATGTACCACAGCAAAATTCAAGACATGTAGAGGTAAGACTAGACAAACTCAAAGTGAACATAAGTACTCAGGCCAAACAAGGATAATTAACTAAGGATACACCTGAACAGAATAATACAATCAACACAACAAGAGAAATGGTGCAAAAGGAAAACAAAGTCCAAATGAACAGAAACCGTGACAGTTAGAGCTATTATTATAGTGCACTTCTGTTTTTATGCTGCACAGTACACATATAAAAAAACTGTCATCAAAAGCATGTTTCAAAAAATAAATTGCTGGGTATGTAGCCTTCTTAAGGGTGTATTCACACCTAGTTCACTTGCTTTGGTCCGGACCAAATACAATGTTGATTTTTTTTGTTTGGTGCAGTTTGTTTTTACACTACCCTTTTTGCAAGTGAACCAGAAACTGTAAACAAAACCACACGTGTGCTTAAGGTCATCCATTCATTGGTTCGTCCATTCAACCGTACCAGAGTTCGTTTGGAACCGGACCGAGACCACCTCTTCAGCTGGGTCTCGGTACGGTTGTTTGGTCCGCACCCAAGTGCGATTGCTGTATTCACACCTGCCCAAAAGATCCGCACCAAGGGGGGAAACAATCTTGAGTTCAATTCAGTCGAACCAAACAAGACGGGTGTGAATACACCCTAAAACTCATATCTAGATCACCCTGCATCAGTTAACTGTGTTGCATCCTACTAAAAGTAGCCAAATTCTATTAGGCCATATTTACAATTACAAACTTCCATTTCAATTAGCCAGTGTCAAGTGCTACATCCAAACCAGAAGTGGCCCTTGTCTGCTTTATAATATATGACATGGGACAAGTTAGGCTTACACACTGATTAGTCAATGCTTACTGTGCCATATATTTGCCAAAAGTGGCCCAAATTGTTATAAATTATTTGGCAATATTTGTCATTTTATATGCGGGCCACTTTAGCCTCACAGCCACATTAGCCAGTGCTCACAGTGCCATACTGTATCTTTGCCAAAACTGGCCAAGATACATTTTAGGATAACTGGGCCACATTTGTGGCATCATATGCGGGCCACTTTAGGCTCACAGCCACATTAGCCAGTGCTCAATGTGCCATATCTTTGCCAATACTGGCCCAGATACGTTTTGATATACCTGGGCCACATTTGCTTAAACATACGTGGACCACATTTGGTTTACACCCAGATTAGCCTTTGTCGATAATGCCACATTTTTGCCAAAGGTGGGCCACATTTGGTTGGTACTATTTGGGCCATATTTACTATTTACCACATGGGCCACTTTAGGCTCACATTCAGATTACACATTGCCGTCAACACCGCATATTTGCCTACAGAGGCCCACATGTGGTTCAAGGTTCTTGTTTATTTGTCACATACACAATCATACAGGGTATAATCAGTAGTGAAATGTAGGTCAGGACAGGTCCGCTCAATGGACAGTGCAAAAAAATAAAAATAAAAGATGATACATAACACAGGAGCATATATTTAAATATAGGTAGGAATAAGATAAAAAAAAATAATAATAAGTAAAAACAATGAAATAAAATAAGGAGTAAAATGTGCAATGAACTAAAATGTGCAATACAGTCTACTGTGGATTTAATAAATATTAATATAACCAGGGATGTGCAAGAGGAATGTGCAAACAGGTTGTACCGGGTATGTACACATAGCAGCAATGCGGAAGATGGAGAATGATGGGTGTTACAGTTAATTAAATGAGTCCTGTAGATGTTATGAGACTGAGTTTAGGAGTCTGATGACCTGAGGGTAGAAGCTCCTCCTCAGTCTCTCAGTTTTTGCCAACATGCTTCTGAAGCGCTTGCCTGATGGCAGTGTGATGAAAAGACGGTTACCGGGGTGATTTGAGTCCTTGATTAGCATTTGAGGTAGATGTCCTGCAGAGAGGGGAGGGCAGACCCAGAGATGCGCTCAGCTAAGCGCACGACTCTCTGTAGAGCTTTGCAGTCCTGATTTGTGGCGTTACTGTACCACACTGAGATGCACTGAGTCAATACACTTTCTATGGCCCCTGAATAGAAAGTTTTCAGGATTGCTGGTGAGACCCTGAATTTCCTCAGCTGTCGCAGATGGTACAGTCTTTGCCTGGCTTTCTTGACCTGTGTTTGAATGTGTGCAGTCCAAGTCAGGTCCTCGGAGATGTTTACACCGAGGTACTTGAAGCTGCTCACCCTCTCCACAGGGGTCCCGCTGATCATAAGAGGAGTGTAGGGCCGCTGCTGTCTCTTCCTGAAGTCTACAATCAGCTCTTTAGTTTTGCTCACGTTCAGAGAGAGACAGTTGTCCTGGCACCATGATGTTAGTCTCTCTACCTCACCCAAGTATGCGGTCTCATCATTGTTGGAAATGAGGCCCAGAACCACAGAATCATCAGCAAATTTAACAATAGAAGTGGAGCTGTGAGAGGACACACAGGCGTGTGTGTAGAGAGAGTAGAGCAGGGGACTCAGAACGCAGCCCTGCGGGGCTCCTACGTTCAGGGTGATGGAGTTGGAGGTGAACTGGCCCATTTTCACCACTTGTGGTCTGCCGGTGAGGAAGTCTTGGATCCAGTCACAGAGTGTAGTGTTTAGGCCGAGGTCTGAGAGTTTGACAGCTAGCTTGGAGGGGACTATAGTATTGAAAGCTGAGCTATAGTCAATGAATAGCAGTCTGACATAGTTGCCATTTTTGCTGTCAATATGAGTGAGGGAGGAGTGCAGTACCTGAGAGATGGCATCATCAGTAGACCTATTTGGGCGATAGGCAAACTGAAGAGGGTCCAAGGTAGCAGGGATGGAGGAGCATATGTGTTTCTTTAAAAGTCTCTCAAAAACCTTTGATACATTTGGGCCATTTTTGCTGTTTTACATATGGGCCACTTCAGGCTTACATCCATTTTGGCCGGGGCATAAGAAGGCCAGCAGTGCCGTATCATTGCCGTATCATTGCCCACATCCGCATGGTATCTGGGTTATGATTCAGCCTCATTGACTACTGACAAACCTGTGTGCTTTCCTAGTGTTTCACATGTTTTGTCACTGAGGTGGGCTGATCTATTTGGTAAATTTAACTCATTCAGATAAGGTGTCTGATATCCTGTAATGTAATGTCTGTTTCATTCATTCTTGTAGCCAGTGGGCACCTTTGCACAGTAAAGAAGGATCTGCAAACTTCCTCAGCAGAGTCGGTGTATGGTCAGACTCTGCATGTACCAGGAGATTTCATTTCAGACAGCACAAGGTCATGGGCTCTATCCTCTGACCAACCTCCCCTCTAAGACAGAATAAATGCTTTCAAGCCAGTTCCTAGCTCTCAGCATGACCTGATGACAGCTAGGATCTCCAAGGACTTCTTCACAGCTGAGTTTGTTTTCATTCGTCATGACCCTCACCAAAATTCATTGTGTCCCCGAAACGATGATCTGTTTCGTGTTCTGGAGGCTGGAGTCAAAATATTGCTGGTCGATATTGGGGACAGTCCTGACCAAGAACTTGATCAGGACGGTCCCTACATCAGTGTGGAAAGGCCTGCAAGCCATCACCAGCTACAAGACCCCACCCCCCAGCACTGAGGCCAATCAACAACTGGCTGAAGACCTGAACGAGTTCTACTGCAGGTTTGAAAAGCAAAAGCCTGGTCTGACACCCACACCCACTCTGACCATCTCACAACACAGTCATCAACACCCTCCCCCTCCCTCCCCCTACTGTTTCTCAGCCTGTACTCAAGATATGTGAAGATGATGTAAGCAAAGTCTTCAGGAGACAGAAGATAAGGAAAGCCAAAGGCCCAGACAGTGTCTCTCCAGCCTGCCTCAAAGCCTGTGCTGTTCAGCTATCATCCATCTTCACATTGATCTTTAACAGATCACTGGAGCTGTGTGAAGTCCCCTCCTGCTTCAAACGCTCCACCATCATCCCTGTACCCAAGAAACCAAAAATCACATGACTTAATGACTACAGACCTGTTGCTTTAACGTCTGTGGTGATGAAGTCATTTGAGAGGCTCGTGTTGGCACACCTGAAGGACTCTACTGGACCCTTGCTGGACCCCCCTGCAGTTTGCTTACCGACCAAACAGGCCTGTTGATGATGCTGTCAACATGGGATTGCACTACAACCTCCAACATCTGGACAAACCAGGGACCTATGCAAGGATCCAGTTTGTGGACTTAAGGTCCGCTTTCAACACCATCATCCCGGACACCCTTCAGAATAAACTGACACAGCTCTCTGTGCCCACCTCCATCTGTCAGTGGATCACCAGCTTCCTGACAGACAGGCAGCAGCTAGTGAGGCTGGGAGAACTCACATCCAACACCTGCACCATCAGCACTGCTATTCTCTCTCTACACAAATGACTGCACCTCTAAAGACCCCTCTGTCAAGCTCTTGAAGTTTGCAGATGACACTACACTTATCGGCCTCATCCAGGACGGTGATGAGTCTATTTACAGACAAAAGGTTGAACAGCTGGCTGTCTGGTGCAGTCACAACAACCTGGAGCTGAACATGCTCAAAACTGTGGAGATGATCGTGGACTTCAGGAGAAACCCCCCAGCTCTCCCCCCACTCACTATCATGGACAGCACTGTGACTGCAGTGGAGTCATTCAGGTTTCTGGGAACCACCATCTCTCAGGACCTGAAGTGGGACACTCAAATTGACTCCATCGTGAAAAAGGCTCAGCAGAAGTTGTTCTTCCTTCGTCAACTGAAAAAGTTCAACCTGCCACAGGCGCATATGACAATCTGCTGTTATTGAGTCGGTTCTGTGCTCCTCTATAACTGTCTGGTTTGGCTCAGCCAGCAAATCAGATATAAGAAGACTGCAGCGGACTGTTAGGACAGTAGAAAGGATCATTGGTGTCCACCTGCCCAGCCTTCAGGACTTGTACTACTCCAGAGTGAAGAAACGGGCAGGTAACATCATCACAGACCCCTCTCACCCTGGACACGACCTGTTTGCGCTTCTCCCTTCAGGCAGACGCTTCAGATCTCTGTGCACTAGAACAGCTAGGCATAGAAACAGTTTTTTCCCCATGCCATCTCCAGCCTAAACAACTAACACAGGAATTATTACCTGTGTTCTGTAATTCATGCCTGTAATTCATCCCCCATCTCTAATTATTTACTCTCTCTCTAGTACTATGTAAATACATATGCACATTTTGTATACAGCTGTATATATAGAGTAAATAATGCACAAATCTGTACATAAATCTTCTGTTCCAGATTCATACACATTATTATTATTTATTGTTAATTCTTATTTAAATGTTTCTGTTCTCATGTCAGATATGTATGTATGTATGTCTATATGTATGTATGTATGCATGTATGTACCAAGAGCTTCTTAAAAACCACAACAAATTCCTCATGTGTTTGCGCACAGGATTTCGTTTGCTCTCTAATTAAATACACCTGAATCAACTAGTCAAGCTCTTTGCGTTCACTTTAGTTACAGCTAGATGTGTGGAAACTAAACTCAACAGGAATGAGGAACCTGAAAACAAGACAAGATCTTTGCATTTACAGACTCAGAGACACGCCTGTTTTACACACGTCACTCAAACACAGAACCAGGAAACAGGAATCACATGAGTTCAGGGAAAGAGAAACTGAAGT
The DNA here is from genome assembly GCA_027422415.1 of Schizothorax lantsangensis. Taxonomy (NCBI): domain Eukaryota; kingdom Metazoa; phylum Chordata; class Actinopteri; order Cypriniformes; family Cyprinidae; genus Schizothorax; species Schizothorax lantsangensis. Next base: position 543,665 of record CM049845.1, read on the forward strand.
GTGGCTGAGCTGTTGTGTGTTCGTGTCTCTGTATTAGTGCAGTAAAATGGCAGAAGCCAGAATTTCTCAGGATGAGTTCTTGTGTCCGGTGTGTCTGGATCTCCTGAAGGATCCAGTGACCATCCATTGTGGACACAGTTACTGTAGGAGCTGTATTACAGACTGCTGGAATGAGGAGGATGAGAAGAGAGTCTACAGCTGCCCTCAGTGCAGACAGACCTTCAGTCCAAGACCCATTTTAGGTAAAAACACCATCTTGGCTGAAATGGTGGAGAAACTGAAGAAGACTAAACTTCAAAGTGCGGTTCCTGCTGGAGCTGGAGATGTGGAGTGTGACGTCTGTACTGGAAGAAAACACAAAGCTGTCAAGTCCTGTCTGGTGTGTCTGAACTCTTACTGTCAGAATCACCTCGAACAACATGAGAGTTTCTTTAAAGGAAAGAGACACAATCTGACTGAAGCCACTGGACGACTGCAGGAGATGATCTGCCAGAAACATGAGAAGCTCCTTGAGGTTTTCTGTCGCACTGATCAGAAATGTATATGTATGCTGTGTATGATGGATGAACATAAAAACCACGACACTGTGTCAGCTGCAGCACAGAGGAGAGAGAAACAGGTATTTAACACTAGACACTGATGAAATATTGCTGACACTCGTTTCATATGTGTTTATATCAGCACCATATTAACAGCTGACAGCATTCACACTGAACACGACAGCAGAAATGAACAGCAGCTGCAAGAAGAGTGTCACTGTTTGCTGAAACTATTTACCTGTTCTTTGACAAAATATACATCTGTCAGGAATAGAGCAAGTTAAACACAATGACAGACACACAAACTGTCTCAGTAAATCTGGAACCAGATGATTTCAGTCATTTCCAGTCATGTACAATGATCACTGATCATCTCTTGGAGTTTGAACCTACAGCCATTAGTTATAAGTTTAGATAATTAACCTTTAACCTGCCTCACCCTACTTTTACTGGATTCATCTGTTCACATGATGATTTAGTGCCAGTAGTTTTCTGTGAGATTCACTATCATCTGTTTGTCCTGCAGAAGCAGCTGAAGGAGACGCAGAAGATGCTCCAGCAGAGAATCCAGCAGAGAGAGAAAGATCTCCAGCAGCTGAGAGAGACTGTGGTGTCTCATAAGGTGAGTCTGGAGAAGAAGAGAAGTTTGTCTCAGTCTCAGTTCAGACTCACTGAAGCCTGAATCACTGTGTGTCCTAACAGCGCTCTGCACAGACAGCAGTGGAGGACAGTGAGAGGATCTTTACTGAGCTCATCCGCTCCATTGAGAGAAGCCGCTCTGAGCTTATACGGCTGATCAGAGATCAGGAAAAGCACGCAGTGAGTCGAGCTGAAGGACGACTGGAGCGACTGGAGCAGGAGATCAATGATCTGAGGAGGAGAGACGCTGAGCTGGAGCAGCTTTCACACACACAGGATCACATCCAGTTCCTGCAGGTAACACAGATCTAGAAGAACAGCATCGTAGTGGACTTGAGCAGATCCTGCAGGTAACACAGATCTAGAAGAACAGATCATAGTGGACTTGAGCAGATCCTGCTGTGACACGAGACTCACAGAGAAACATTTCATGAGTGTCTTATTATATAATCATCAGTCAGACTCTCATCTGATGGCCTCTAATGGTCACATCTTCTTTTAAAAGAGACACCCCTTAGGTTTCAGCACTGGAAATCTTGCTCAGATGGGTCTTATTATTAAAGTTATAAATAATGATCAATCTAATCATAGCCTTTCAGCTGCTTTTCCTGAGCAAATCTACTGAACCCTACAATGAGACTCCATTGATGTGCTTGAGCTGTTAGATGGACATTTATGTTCTTAGCAGATGTTTTATCATCCAAACTATTTCCTAGAAAGTTCACATATAGTGTAACTGTCAAATACTAGAATCTGTAGCTAATGTGATATAATGAATATGAGAAGAATGAAGCTGATGCTGTGAAAGTGCTGGATTGAGTTACTAAAGATCAGTCAAATCTGATGTTGGAGCAGGTTATTGGGTGAAGTGTGGAGCTGATGAGTTTGATTTGTGTTTTCTGTAGATTTTCCAGTCTCTCTCAGCTCCTCCTGAATCTACAGACGTAAATGATGATCTCTTCAGTTCTCTCGTCTCTTTTGATGATCTGAGAGAATCTGTCCATCAGCTGAGAGACAAACTGGAGGATTTCTGCAAAGAGGAGCTCAAGAAGATCTCAGACAGAGGTAAAGTCCTGCAGATTCATCTGCTCTCAGAAACCAGTCCATCATCATCTCATATCATGGAGAACATCATATTAGAAATGTGTTAGGAATGGATGCAGGATCATGAGAATCACACTGTTCATGTCTGTTGATTTCCACAGTCACATTCACCAACATTGTTCCCAGGACCAGGAACGACTTCCTAAAATGTAAGTCAGTAAGAAAACAAGCAGAAAAACTCACTGAGTGTGTTCATGTTCTTCTGTAGAAGGTGAAAGAAGAGTTTTATAATTGATGATGTAAATGATGATTAGCACAGATATCTGCTCATCTGGACCAGGAGCGAGGCCAGAAATGTTTAAGTGGGTGAGGCTACATAAAACCGTACCTGAGCTAACAAAAAGTTGACAAACTTTAACAAAGATTAATTAATACTGTAACAAATGTATTTCACATTGTTAATGTTAGTTAATGCATTGGCTAATGCTAACTAAAGTTTATTGTATGTAAAGCATTACCTTGGATGGATACCTTGCAAAGGAGAGTAGATAGATGAGCGCAGCTGCAAATATGCAGGTATTTTTTTATTTATAATTGTAAATAATACAATTATTTATTTAATCAATTATATTATATCTGCGATCGACACTGAAGCCCATTTCCGTCAATAAATAAAATAAATAAAAATATAAATAAAACAAAAAATATATAAATAAAATAAAGTAAAATACAATACAATAACATTAAATAAAAATAAATAATAATGATAATAATAGTAATAAGACAAAAAAGTTTGTTGAGAAAGCCGGACCAGAAAGTTTTTAAAGTTTGATTGATAGATAGATAGATAGATAGATAGATAGAGTCAGATTATAGATAGATAGATAGATAGAGTCAGATTATAGATAGATAGATAGAGTCAGATTATAGATAGATAGATAGATAGATAGAGTCAGATTATAGATAGATAGATAGATAGAGTCAGATTATAGATATATAGAGTCAGATTATAGATAGATAGATAGATAGAGTCAGATTATAGATAGATAGATAGATAGATAGGGTCAGATTATAGATAGATAGATAGATAGATAGGGTCAGATTATAGATAGATAGATAGATAGATAGATAGATAGGGTCAGATTATAGATAGATAGATAGATAGATAGATAGATAGATAGATAGATAGGGTCAGATTATAGATAGATAGATAGATAGATAGATAGATAGGATCAGATTATAGATAGATAGATAGATAGAGTCAGATTATAGATAGATAGATAGATAGATAGAGTCAGATTATAGATAGATAGATAGATAGATAGATAGAGTCAGATTATAGATAGATAGATAGAGACAGATTATAGATAGATAGATAGATAGATAGATAGATAGATAGATAGAGTCAGATTATAGATAGATAGATAGATAGAGTCAGATTATAGATAGATAGATAGATAGATAGATAGATAGAGTCAGATTATAGATAGATAGATAGATAGAGTCAGATTATAGATAGATAGATAGATAGGGTCAGATTATAGATAGATAGATAGATAGATAGATAGATAGATAGATAGATAGGGTGAGATTATAGATAGATAGATAGATAGAGTCAGATTATAGATAGATAGATAGATAGATAGAGTCAGATTATAGATAGATAGATAGAGTCAGATTATAGATAGATAGATAGATAGGGTCAGATTATAGATAGATAGATAGATAGAGTCAGATTATAGATAGATAGATAGATAGATAGATAGATAGAGTCAGATTATAGATAGATAGATAGGGTCAGATTATAGATAGATAGATAGATAGAGTCAGATTATAGATAGATAGATAGATAGATAGAGTCAGATTATAGATAGATAGATAGATAGATAGAGTCAGATTATAGATAGATAGATAGATAGATAGATAGATAGATAGATAGATAGAGTCAGATTATAGATAGATAGATAGATAGATAGATAGAGTTAGATTATAGATAGATAGATAGATAGATAGATAGATAGATAGATAGGGTCAGATTATAGATAGATAGATAGATAGTCAGATTATAGATAGATAGATAGATAGAGTCAGATTATAGATAGATAGATAGATAGATAGATAGGGTCAGATTATAGATAGATAGATAGATATAGTCAGATTATAGATAGATAGATAGATAGATAGAGTCAGATTATAGATAGATAGATAGATAGATAGATAGAGTCAGATTATAGATAGATAGATAGATAGATAGAGTCAGATTATAGATAGATAGATAGATAGATAGATAGAGTCAGATTATAGATAGATAGATAGATAGATAGATAGGGTCAGATTATAGATAGATGATAGATAGATAGATAGAGTCAGATTATAGATAGATAGATAGATAGAGTCAGATTATAGATAGATAGATAGATGATACGGACCTCAGAGTGGTTGCTGGGGTGTTGCTAAGTGGTTTCTAAATTACCCAGGTTGGTTGCTAGGGTGTTGATATGCAGTTGCTAGGGTACCCGGGCTGGTCACTAAGGTGTTGCTATGTGGTTGCTAGGGTAGTCAGGGTGGTTGCTAGGTTGGTTTAACCAGTGACTAGCATGTTGCTAGCATGATTAGCAAGTGACTAGCATGTTGCTAGCATGACTCGCAAGTTACTAGCATGTCGCTAGCATGTTTCTAGCATGATTAGCATGTTACTAGCATGTCGCTAGCATGTTTCTAGCATGATTAGCATTTCGCTAGCATGATTAGCATGTTACTAGCATGTTGCTAGCATGTTTCTTGCATGATTAGCATGCTACAAGCATGTCTCTAGCATAATTAGCATTTCGCTAGCATGATTAGCATGTTACTAGCATGTCGCTAGCATGCTTCTAGCACGATTAGCAAGTTACTAGCATGTTGCTAGCATGTTTCTAACATGATTAACATGTTACTAGCATGTCGCTAGCATGGTTGTAGCATGATTAGCTTGCTGCTAGCATGTTGCTAGCATGATTAGCTTGCTGCTAGCATGTTGCTAGCATTTTAATCAAGTGACTAGCATGTTTCTAGCATAATTAGCATGCTACTAGCATGTCTCTAGCATGATTAGCATGTGACTAGCATGTCGCTAGCATGTTTCTAGCATGATTAGCATGCTACTAGCATGTTCCTAGCAAGACTAGCAAGTGACTAGCATGTCGCTAGCATGTTTCTAGCATGATTAGCATGCTACTAGCATGTTGCTAGCAAGACTAGCAAGTGACTAGCATGTCGCTAGCATGTTTCTAGCATGATTATCATTTTACTAGCATGCTGTTGCATGATTAGCATGTGACTAGCATGTTTGCTAGCATGATTAGCAAGTTACTATCATGTCGCTAGCATGATTAGCATGTTACTAGCATGATTAGCATGTTACTAGCATGTCGCTAGCATGTTTCTAACATGATTAGCATGCTATTAGCATGTCTCTAGCATGATTAGCATGTTACTAGCATGTCGCTAGCATGTTTCTAGCATGATTAGCATGTCGTTAGCATGATTAGCAAGTTACTAGCATGTCGCTAGCATGTTTCCAGCATGATTAGCATGTTACTAGCATGTCACTAGCATGTTGTTAGCATGATTAGCAAGTTATTAGCATGTCGCTAGCATGTTTCTAGCATGATTAGCATTTTGCTAGCCTGATTAGCAAGTTACTAGCATGTTGCTAGCAAGACTAGCAAGTGACTAGCATGTTTCTAGCATGATTAGCATGCTACTAGCATGTTGCTAGCAAGACTAGCAAGTGACTAGCATGTCGCTAGCATGTTTCTAGCATGATTAGCATGCTACTAGCATGTTGCTAGCAAGACTAGCAAGTGACTAGCGTGTCGCTAGCATGTTTCTAGCATGATTAGCAAGTTATTAGCATGTCGCTAGCATGTGTCTAGCATGATTAGCATTTTGCTAGCCTGATTAGCAAGTTACTAGCATGTTGCTAGCAAGACAAGCAAGTGACTAGCTTGTCGCTAGCATGGTTCTAGCATGATTAGCATTTTACTAGCATGCTGTTGCATGATTAGCATGTGACTAGCATGTCGCTAGCATGATTAACATGTTACTAGCATGTCGCTAGCATGTTTCTAGCATGATTAGCATGTCGTTAGCATGATTAGCAAGTTACTAGCATGTCGCTAGAATGTTTCTAGCATGATTAGCATGTTACTAGCATGTCGCTAGCATGTTGTTAGCATGATTAGCAAGTTATTAGCATGTCGCTAGCATGTTGTTAGCATGATTAGCAAGTTACAAGCATGTCACTAGCATTATTAGCAAGTTACTAGCATGTCGCTAGCATGTTGTTAGCATGATTAGCAAGTTATTAGCATGTCGCTAGCATGTTTTTAGCATGATTAGCATTTTGCTAGCCTGATTAGCAAGTTACTAGCATGTTGTTAGCATGCTTAGCAAGTTACTAGCATGTTGCTAGCAAGACTAGCAAGTGACTAGCATGTCGCTAGCATGTTTCTAGCATGATTAGCATGTTACTAGCATGTTTAAAGCATGATTAGCATGTTACTAGCATGTTGCTAGCATGATTCTAGCATGATTAGCATGTTTCAAGCATGATTAGCATGTTACTAGCATGTTGTTAGCATGATTTAGATAGATTAGAAATAGAATTAGATAGAGTGGAAGCTTAAATGAGTTTGAATTGGATAGAAATAGTTCATAGAAGGGAAGTCTGATTGAGTCTAATGGGCTTCAGTGTGTTTAGATTTGAATTTTGACAGTTGTAGTTTGAATAGTCTTGGCTCATCTGAACATTCCGTCAATGTAAGTCTATGGGATTTTTATGAAAATCATAAGTCTGATCAGTTAGAAAAGATATAGCACACCCGGCGAGATCAGTCTGAAGATCTGGGCTGAGTTTGGAGTCTGTAGAGTTAAAGCTCTAGGAGGAGTAGCAGTCAGAAATTTAGTCTCAGAAGAAGAAGAAGAAGCCAACTTAATAAGACAAAAATCATGCTTTGATAAATTATGATTATGACATAACAGGTTGAAATTATGACATAAAAAAGCAAAAATGATTTATGCCATAACTATGACTTTGTCATGATTATGAATGTTATATAATTATAAAACTCACTGAGTGTGTTCATGTTCTTCTGTAGAAGGAGAAAGAAGAGTTTTATAATTGATGATGTTAATGATGATTAGCACAGATATCTGCTCATCTGTACTGAGACACTGATGATACACTGAACATGAAGAGTTCAGATACATGAAAAGATCAAACAGATTCATAATTCCTGATTCTGATGTGTTTTATCTCCATCAGATTCCCATCAGCTCACTCTGGATCTGAACACAGTGAATAAACTCCTCCGTCTGTCTGAGAGAAACAGAGTGATTACTGGCACTAACACAGATCAGCAGTATCCTGATCATCCAGACAGATTTGATGTGTGTCAGGTGTTGTGTAGAGAGAGTGTGTGTGGACGCTGTTACTGGGAGCTGCAGTGGAGTGGATGTGTGTTTATATCAGTGTCATATAAGAGCATCAGCAGAAAGGGAGGTGTTGAGTGTTTGTTTGGATGTAATGATCAGTCCTGGAGTTTGTTCTGTCGTTCCTCCAGATACTCATTCAGACACAATAACATAGAGACTGTTCTCTCTGTGAAGTCCATCAGCAGCAGAATAGGAGTGTTTGTGGATCACAGAGCAGGAACTCTGTCCTTCTACAGCGTCTCTGACACAATGAGCCTCATCCACACAGTCCAGACCACATTCACTCAGCACCTCTATCCTGGGTTTAGGTTTGGTTCTGGATCAGTGAAACTGTGTTGATGAATCAGAATAGACTGACGAGAGATTCTACCCATAATGCTTTGAGCTGCAGGATAAATCAGTGACAGTGAGATGTTATAGAATCTCTTCTTTTCTCTTCATGACATTAATACTGCAGCTGAACTTCTGTCAGTGAAATAACATCAGAATAAATGTGTAATAAATCCTCATATAGACAGATCAGTGTGTGTGTGTGTGTGTGTGTGTGTGTGTGTGTGTGTGTGTGTGTGTGTGAGTGTGTGGTGTGTGAGTGTGTGTGTGAGTGTGAGTGTGTGTGTGTGTGTGTGTGTGTGTGTGTGTGTGTGTGTGTGTGTGTGTGTGTGTGTGTGTGTGTGTGTGTGTGTGTGTCCTGCTGAGTGATGATGTGTTTCTGTGCTTTTCTCAACCTACATTTGTGTTGATGATGGAAATCACTTTTAGTTAAGCATTTAGTTAATACTAATATATATTATTATTAATGATTAATTAATATTGTCATGTTTAATAAATTCATTTTAATTATATTTGAATGTTATCTCTGTTCTCTGACTGATATAATTAAATCTTCTACCCACTTGATGAACAAAGGTGATGTGTTTTATTCCTCCTCTGTGCAGATCCTCCGAAGACAAATCAAGCTCGTTATAGTTTCTTCTGTCACTCTTAAGGTCTTTCCACACCGAGCGCGATGCGATTGTTCTGCTTCTGCTATTTCACGCCTGCACGCTAGGTGGCGCCAAACAACAATGCATTTTCTCAGAGGGGAGCAAAGTAGCCAATCACAGACATGTTTGTTGATTTCTACAACGCAGTGGCCAATCAGAGGTGTTTAGGCTGGAATCCACACACTCTGCTGAGTTCTGTCATGCTCGTAACTTCATTAAAAAACAAGTTTCATTGTGTGGTCACATTCATTGGTTAAAACAGAACTCTATAAGATCGTGATGAATGAGTGACAGTTTTTAATAAATTTAAAGAGAGTGTTCTTTGCATGCTGTATATATTCAGAATTTAAATAAAACTTGTTTTTCATGCTTGAGAAGCGACCACGTATGACACAGAGATAGCTAACTACTACACTATATAGATCAAGATAATAATTTCAGAAGCAGTGATGTGATTCTGCAACCGAGCCTGGTCCAAACGTAAGGAAACGGTTATTAATTATTTGTATTGGCTGCCATGGCAAATCATGCACCTGCTTGCTTTTCTGTTTTATTTAAGTGTTAGTGAATTATCAGAATCATAATCATAATCAGAATGAGCTTTATTGGCCAGGTATGTTTACACATACGAGGAATTTGTTATAGTGACAGAAGCTCCACAGTGCGACAGAATGACAGCAACAGGACAGGACACAGACAACAAAAGAACAATATACAAATATACAAATAGGCAATGTAAATAGCAAAAACACTATGCAATACAGACAATCATGTGTGTACAGGTCTGACGTGTGCAAATTTGAAATGGAAAAAAATAAAATAAAAAATATTATATATGTATGTGTGTTGAATAAATAATTGTAAAATAGTGTTGTGTGTTCCACGTTTAATGTCAGGTGTTCATGAGATGGATTGCTTGGGGGAAGAAACTGTTCCTGTGTCTGGTCGTTCTGGTGCTCAGAGCTCTGTAGCGTCGACCAGACGGCAGCAGTTCAAAGAGGGAGTGTGCTGGATGTGCGGGGTCCAGAGTGATTTTGACAGCCCTTTTGCTCACTCTGGATAAATACAGTTCTTGGAGAGTAGGGAGGGTTGTACCAATGATTCGCTCAGCAGTCCGGACTACCCTTCATAGTCTTCTGAGGTCAGATTTGATAGCTGAGCTGAACCAGACAGTTATTGATGTGCAGAGGACGGATTCAATGATGGCAGAGTAGAACTGTTTCAGCAGCTCCTGTGGCAGGTTGAACTTCCTCAGCTGGCGAAGGAACTACAACCTCTGCTGGGCCTTTCTCACAATGGAGTCTATGTGAATTATTGTAAAGTGTTACCCACATAATGCATTTTGAGCGGTTTTCCAACCGCGCCCCCAAAAAATATAAAAGCCCCACCAAGTCATGCGTCCTGGCGCCGGGCTTGAAGCACATAAAATGAAACTTTCAATATTTAAGCATAAATGTGGATTAAATGAAACACATTCAACATACAGAAAGTGTATATAGTGAAGTATACATAAAAACTAAAATTAAACAGAGCATAAACAAAATAAACATACAAATATGCAGAAATGACAAGAAATGCAGGCTGTTCTGCTTGTTTTTAAGGCCTGATTGATGATAACAAGAAAACTTTATTGCATTAGACATTGGATCTGGGTCTGTAATTATTTAATGTAATGCTAAATGTGGCTCAATTTTCCCTCACATGACGAGTCTGTCTGTGATCATGGCATCACTGCATTTATTAAAACAAGCACTAATACTACAGCAATGAATATTATGTATATAGCAGTCAAAACATCCTTTTTTAGCTCCAGAAAGAGACCGTTTGGATTCCATCTCTACCAGAACTTCACTTTAATCTCTCTATCATTCTTTCATTTCTGAAAATAACCCTAAATTTATTATTATTATGAATGTTATTTTAAGCTGAATGGATTTTGGCCATCCAGAAATGTAGGTACACTTTTTGATAAAGCCAACAGTAGAAACAGCAGATTTCTCCGGTGCAGCTGGTCATCATAATGTATGAGCACTACTAACTACATGTGTCCCATTCCTCTCCCTCCACTGCCACTGTTTCCTTACTACAGAGAAACCTTCACCACAGAGCCAGCAACACTCACTGTGAACAATAACAGCTTTATTAGACTAGACTAGGAAACCAGCAAGAGCTGAGATGAAGAGCACGAGAGAAGAGGACACTGTGTGTGTGTGTGTGTGTGTGTGTGTGTGTCTGTGTCTGTGTCTGTGTGTGTGAGAGTGTATGTGTGTGTGTGTGTGTTTGTGTGTGTGTGTGTGTGTTTGAGTGTGTGTGTGTGTGTGAGTGTGTGTGTGTGTGTGAGTGTGTGTGTGTGTGTGTGTGTGTGTGTGTGTGTGTGTGTGTGTGTGTGTGTGTGTGTGTGTGTCTGTGTCTGTGTGTGTGAGAGTGTATGTGTGTGTGTGTGTGTGTGTGTGTGTGTTTGTGAGTGAGTGTGTGAGTGTGTTTGTGTGTGTGTGTGTGTGTGTGCGTGTGTTAGCTTAAGGTTGACATGGTTTGTCCTCAGCTGTGATGATCTCTCTATTATTCAGACTGTGTGATTATTCAGGCTTCATACAGCTCAGAATCTTTGGTCTAAACTAAAGCAACATTATATTCATGCAAAATTTTGTTTTGTGATATAAAATTATTCTATTGCATGTAATGTATATTGTTAGAGTCTTAATGTGATTTTATGTATATGATAATTACATATTCAATCTGTTCCACTGAAAGGAAAGTCAGGTTTGTAATGACTTGAGGGTCAGAATACACTGTAAATATGACAAAATCAATGCAAGACTTGGATTATTTATGTTTTATTTATGATTGTCTAAAAGTTTGTGGCACATAATTATAAAAACCAATGCAAACTGCATAAGCCTCAGTGCTGAACAGAAGGTGCGAGAGTCTGTGTGGGTTTAGCGTCCAGTGTGTGAACATCTCCAGAGTCTCAGAGCTGCTTCAGTCTGGTTCTCTCAGGCATCTCTAAGTGTCTTCAGTTCAGTTCTCAGAGCCGGTGCGGAGCGGGTCGTATCACCGGCGGCGGGCCGCTGCAGAGGCTGATGCTGATGCTGTGATCGGCTCTGCGTCCAGCTCTTCGTAGCGGGTAACGCCTCACACAGACGAGCACAGGTGCTGATTCCACAGAACAGCGTCTCATCGGCCTGCTAGGAGCCTTCAGAGCTGCCATCAGACATCACGTCTCTGCCGTCCGTCTCCAAACCCAGAGGACCGACGGTGGTGTGAGGGATCCCGTCAGCGGACAGCGTCTCTGGACCTCTGCTGAGCTTCACCTTCTGTTTCTTCTGCTGGAAACAGAAACTCACCGTAAAGATATAGCAGTTTACAGGGTTTATTACATCTAAAACACAAAGTCTACAACAATGCATCATAAAGGCAGAAACATTATCATACGTTTCTACTAACTGCACAATCTTCCCACTGCTTACGGCTGCTGGATTCTTCTGAACCTCCTGAAATAAAGAGCAACAACAGCAAGAGTTTGACATCCAGTGCAGTCTCTGCAAACCTCACTGCTAACAGTGTGTCTGATCACTGCAGAAACACACATGATCTAATCGTTCATAAGTCTGATCACTCTCTGAATCCATCATGAACTCACTGTCAGGCGTCTGCAGGGACGAGAGCGACGGCGGATCAGAGGCTCTGCGTCTCAGCAGCACAGCTTCATCATCAGCGGCTCTCTGAAAACAACACAACATCATGATTTACCTGCTTCAGATCACATCAGTCCTGCAGCAGGGGCTCCTCACTGTAATGTGAAGCGGTCGTCTCCTCACCTGTCTGGACAGCAGGACCTCTGTGAATCGACCGCAGGACTCTCTGATATCTGACGGTAGTTCACACAGATCAGCAGCCCCAGAAGAACACAGAGAACCAGACACAGCAGTATATAGCTCTGCCTATCAGACACCTGCGGGACACAGCAGCAGCATCATCAGCATCATCATCATCATCATCATCATCATCATCATCATCAGCATCAACATCATCATCATCATCAGCATCATCATCAGCATCATCATCATCATCATCATCAGCAGCAGCATCATCATCAGCAGCATCAGCATCATCATCATCATCAACATCAACATCATCAGCAGCAGCATCATCAACATCATCAGCATCAGCATCTTCATCAGCAGCATAATCATCATCAGCAGCATCAGCATCATCAGCATCATCGGCATCATCATCATCATCATCATCATCATCAGCATCATCATCAGCATCATCATCATCATCATCATCGGCATCAGCATCATCATCATCATCAGCAGCATCATCATCATCATCAGCATCATCATCATCATCATCAGCAGCAGCAGCAGCAGCAGCAGCATCGTCTCATTCATTCATCTTTGTTCATAAAGTGCTGTAATTTCAGAACAGATCTGTATGGTATATCAGTGGCTGATAACTGGGAAAATTGTTTATTATTGTGTTGATAAGTGAATTTGCACTGATATTTTCACTAATAATTTCTCAAGGTACATTTGCGTTGCCAGAGAATCTGTGTTTGCCTTTCTCTCCTCATCTCCTGCGTGTTTTTAGCCAATCATATCTTGTCGATCTGTGAAGATCATTTCAACATCTTTGCACTGCAATAGGTTCATTCTGGGCTCATTTTAATCATAATCATCTGCTGTAAATAAAGATATTTAAATATTCTGTTATGCATCACAATGGAACCTGGTCTAAAGATGTTAAAATGATCCTCAGAGCGAGAGGAGACACTAAACACTAGTTTAACATCATTTAATAAAGCAGCATCTCATCTGTAGAAGCAATCGAGCAGCAGAAGTGGACAGCAGTTTGTAAGTGTTTTTGTCTTGTTTTCTCATTAAATTTCAGCGCGGTTGTCGTTGCTAGGAAACTTTGTTTTGCTTACCATGTTTTACCGGGGTAAACACGCGCTAAATTCGCGTTTGTTCTCGTGCGCATCGCGTGACTTTCCAGTTTCGGTTTGCTAAGTAGTAAGGCGTGGCATGCTGCATTCAATAACGAGTAATTAGTCAAGTATAAAATTGGTTAGTACACCGCGGCAGCGGTCGCGGCTGCCCTCGTGTGAAGCCCTCCTCGGGTGAAGACCTACGAGGGTAAAGACGATCGACTCTACCTTGCGCGACTCCACCGAGCAAGGACACCGGCAAGACACTTGAGTATTGCTTTTCTCCCCTTTCTTTACTTCTCGTATCACCTGTTCTCATCTACTTGATCTAGTCAATTGTACTAAATATGTGCTTTCAAATCTCTACTATTACTACAAACACTCATAAATCACGCACTGTTGGAAGCAGCGCAATCCTATCCTAATAATCTACGGCCTGTCCCTCTGTCCTCTACTAATTTACTCTCTATTCCAATTGGTCTCTGGAATCCACTTTGTAGTTGTTTATCGTCCCCCAGGTCAACTGGGTAACTTCTTGGAAGAGTTGGATGTGTTGCTATCAAACTTTCCCACTCTGCTCACCTCGTTTGATCTCAAGCGAGTATTTACTATGACTACTCACAAATCAGGTAACCAACTGGACCTCATCTACACACGCAATTGTTCCAGCGACAACACTTTAGTTACTCCACTGCACACCTCAGACCACTTCCTCATCACTTCTAATCTCACACTGACTCCTGACACAGCACACACTCCTCTGCAGGTCACCTTTCGGCGTAACCTACGCTCGCTCTCTCCCTCTCTCCTATCCTCTATGGTTTCATCCTCACTTCCTTCACCCTCTCAGTTTTCAGCACTGGACACAAACAGTGCTACTGACACTCTTTGCTTCACTCTAACATCTTGCTTAGACAGGTTCTGCCCCCTTTCATCCAGACCTGCACGCATTACCCCCTCTGCCCCCTGGCTGTCCGATGTTCTCCGTGAACATTGCTCTAAACTCAGGGCTGCGGAGAGGAAATGGCACAAATCCAAAAACTCTACCGACCTTAGTGTGTATCAGTCACACCTCTCTTCCTTCTCTGCAAATGTCTCCACTGCTAAAACGACATACTACCACAACAAAATTAACAACTGTTCTGACTCTCGCTCACTCTTCTAAACTTTCTCTTCTCTGTCCTCCTCCCCCTCCTCCTTCATCAACTCTTACAGCTGATGACTTCGCAATTTTCTTCACAAATAAAACAAAAACCATCAGTGATCAATTCACCACACCACAAACTGATGATAACTTCATAACGACAAATACACACTCTCTCTCCTCCTTCTCTCCACTCTCGGAGACGGACGTTTCAAAACTTATCCTTTCCAGTCATCCCACTACTTGTCCACTAGATCCTATCTCCACTCACCTCCTTCAGGCCATTTCTTCTTCAGTCATACCTGTGCTTACTCACATTATCAACACCTCTCTTCACACTGGTACATTTCCCTCAGCATTTAAGCAGGCTCGGGTAACCCCGCTGCTTAAAAACCCCTCTCTAAATCCAGCACTTTCAGAAAACTACAGACCGGTATCCCTTCTTCCATTCATGGCAGAGACACTTGAGCGAGTTGTGTTCAACCAACTCTCTATGTTTCTTGCACAGAACAACCTCCTAGACAACAACCAATCTGGCTTTAAAAGCGGCCACTCAACTGAGACTGCCCTGCTCTCGGTTACTGAAACCCTGAGACTGGCAAGAGCAGCTTCCAAATCCTCAGTACTCATCTTACTGGATCTGTCTGCTGCTTTTGACACAGTTAACCACCAGATCCTCCTGTCCACCCTCAGGAAGTTGGGCATCTCAGGAACTGCACTCTTGTGGTTCAAGTCTTACCTCTCAGGTAGGTCCTTCAGGGTGTCTTGGAGGGGTGAGGTTCCTAACCCACAACTTCTTGCTACTGGGGTTCCTCAAGGCTCAGTACTTGGTCCACTTCTCTTCTCCATCTACATGTCGTCACTAGGATCTGTCATTCACTGCTATGCTGATGACACTCAACTCTACCTCTCATTCCATCCAGATGATCCGACGGTAACTGCTCGCATTGCAGCCTGCCTGAGAGACATTTCTAGCTGGATGAATGACCATCACCTTCAGCTCAACCTTGCTAAGGCAGAACTGCTCATGGTCTCGGCCAACCCATCACTTCATCACAACTTCTCTATACAACTGGATTCAGCCAGGAACCTTGGAGTTGTGATCAATGATCAATTAAGCTTCACAGACCATATTGCTACAACGGCCCGGTCCTGCAGATTTGCCTTATACAACATTAGGAAGAATAGGCCCTTCCTATCAGAGCAAGCCACACAACTCCTTGTCCAAGCTCTTGTTCTCTCCAGACTGGACTATTGTAATGCTCTCTTGGCAGGCCTTCCCGCATGTGTTATCAAGCCTGTTATCAAGCCTCTGCAACTGATCCAGAATGCAGCAGCGAGAGTGGTCTTTAATGAGCCAAAAAAAGCTCACGTCACTCCTCTCTTCATCAGGTTGCACTGGCTACCAATAGCCGCTCGCATCAAATTCAAGGTACTGATGTTTGCCTACAAGACAACAACTAGAGCTGCACCAGTATACCTAAACTCGTTAGTTCAAACTTATGCGCCCTCCAGAAGTTTGCGTTCTGCAAGTGAACGATGCCTTGTGCTGCCATCCCAAAGAGGTACCAAATCACTCTCACGGACCTTTTCCTGGACTGTGCCCAGCTGGTGGAATGACCTCCCGATCTCAATTCCAACAGCTGAGTCTTTAGCCATTTTCAAAAAACATCTAAAGACACATCTTTTTCACCAGCACCTGACTAACTAATACTATCACTTACCTATTCTATTCTATTCTATTCTATTTATAAAAAAAACAACAAAAAACAAACAAACCCTAGCTACGTGTACTGTGCTAGACTAACTGAGAATTGTCATGGCACTTGTTTACTATTGCTCTCTCGTTGGTCCGATTGCTTATATTGTTCTCCTCATTTGTAAGTTGATTTGGATAAAAGCGTCTGCTAAATGATTAAATGTAAATATAAATATCTGTAATACAGTCACACTGCTTCAGATGGGTAGTTTGTTAATAAAACTAGAGCTTTGTTTCAGTCGGTGATATCGATGGATTAAAGACATTGAGTTAGTTGAGATATGAATGACAGTGTCTGATGGAGGTGTTTTGTCATTATGAACTGATGAGAACAGGCTGCTGACCTCTCGCTGCAGTCGACTCACGCTGACAGACAGACTGAGCACGAGCTGCGTCCTGTTCTCCAGCTGAGCCTGTAGAGCCTGGATAGAGTCTGTCTGCCTCTGATCCTGAAACACAGACATACACACGGCTCAGAGAAACACAGAAACACACACACACAGACACACACACAGAGAGACACACGTACTCACACTCACACACACACACTCACACTCACACAGACACTCACTCATTCACACAGACACTCGCTCACTCACTCACTCACACACTCACACACACACTCACACACACACACATGGTCAGCAGTGCTCATGTGTGTATCACACACACACACAGGGTCAGCAGTGCTCATGTGTGTATCACACACACACACACATGGTCAGCAGTGCTCATGTGTGTACCACACACACACACACACACACACACACACACACACACACACAGGGTCAGCAGTGCTCATGTGTGTATCTGTTGAGGTTGTGATGCTGTTCTGTTCTTCTCATCCTTCACTCTGCTGTTTTACATGACTTTTTATTGATTTATTCTTTCAGGTGTTTGTGACACTTAAAGAAGACTGAGCTACACAGCAGAAGAAACTGATGCTGATCTTCACATCATCATGTCTGAACAGACTCTAACTCAGACTGAACTAACGCATCAGTGAATGAATTTAGACTCAAGACGTCTCTGACCTGCTCCTCAGCCATTCTGGAGGTGTTCTGGAGCTTGATGATGGTTTTGTTAAAGGCTCTCTGCATCTCCTCCACCTGCTTTCTGTATCTGAACCGATGAAACACAAGCATAAACAGATCAATCACAGTCACTCATATCACAACAACAATATACAGTATTACAATATAATTATTTGTGCTAAAAAAAATAATTTAGATAGTAGTGACATTTCATAATTCTCCACACCAATTTCAATATTACAGAAAAAATAATACAGTAATTTAATAAATGAAAATACAGATGCAAGCACCCATTAAAATGATAGTTCACCCAAAAATGAAAATTTTGTCATCATTTGAATATTGTTGGCAACCAAACCGTTTCTGGTCCCAACTGACTTCCACAGTATTTTTTCATACTATTGCTCAACAGAAGAAACTCATACAGGTTTGAAACAACTTGAGGGTTAATAAATGATAAAAAAATAATAATCTTTGGGTGAACTGTCCAAGAACAACTGAGGCAAAATGAGTAGCAGCATCAGACCAAGCGAAGAAAAATGAGTAATTGCAGACGATTTTTGATGATTTTAAGCAAAATCGTAAATACAAGCACTTGTAATGTGGCATAATTTCTTATCACTTCTGACCAGTAGGTGGCACTGCTACCAAATTGATGTGGTGTGGTCAGTGTTGGGTGACAATGACACACATAAAGTTTGGTGTCAATATGACAAAGTGTTGCAGAGATACAGCCTCAGATCCAGAGTGGCATCAACCTTGACAATGAATTATATGAAAACGGTTTGAGATACTAAAAAGCTTTTAATAACTTGATGATAATGATCTGTGTGGAATCTGGTGAAGATCAGACAAGTGGTCTAGAGTTGATAGCTCAATCATATCGGCATGAGCCAAGGATCCAGAGGGAAAAAGCTAACTCTTACAGTTAAGAAGGTACAAGCATGAGTGCTAATTTGGGCAGTTGGTGGCACTAGAGTCTTTGAGTTAGAGACTCCAGATTTGCTGTGATTAATGTTAAGACTGTCCTCTATCTGTATGCCAAATTTCATAGCATTCTCGCAAGCGGTTCTATGGACACACATGGCGGATCAAGAAGCAGCCCCTATAAAGAGTGCGTTAAGCATGAGGAAAACTTTCATGTTTGCAAATATACAGCTGTGTTTTGTAACTCTTTAAGCAGCCTTGAAGCAGCGTGGATATATTTACATACAGCAGTATACTGGATCCAGCGAGACTCACCTCTGGCTCAGCTGCTCCAGGTAGCGTCCGCTGAGCGACATGTTCATCTCCAGGACTTTGATGCGGTTGTTGAGCCTCATGAACACAGACTCTTTCTGACTGGAGCCGTGCGCAGGAGCTTCGCTGGAGTTCTGCGCTTCTGTGTCGATTTGCTCAATATGAGCGCTGCTTTCATCATCGAACAGCTCCTTGTTCCTGGACTCTGACCCTGAGAGACCTTCTTGAGCTGGGGTCAGGGATCCGCCGCTGACCGCTTCATCCACAAGAGCGGATACGGAGGACTCGTCTGCTGTGTTTATGGAAGCTGGAATGTTATCGTCAAGGCTGACTTGATCTTCTCCAGTCTGTGCAGCAGAGGCAAGGTCCGGTTTCAGACAGTCAGCGCTCTCTGTGAGGCACTCGCTGGCGGACGCACACATCAGCTCGATGGAGGAGTCCAGCCGGAGCAGATCTGAGGTCAGACTGGGTGCGAGATCTCGAGGGAGAATGACGGGACTCTCTGTGGGTTTAGATGGGGTCATGATGGTTGGGTTTGGCTTCCTCGTCTGAAGAAGGTCTGGAGAGGAGCAGCGCTGCAGAAGGTACTCCTGAAGCGAGACTCTGTGTGAACGGGAGCAGAGCTTCTGCTGATCTGCTTCAGGCTCCAGGTTTCCTCCGGAGGACTGATCCGGTTCGTCCTCAGACAGCAGCATGGCGATCTGCTCCACATCAGGCGTGGTTTAGAACGGAGCGTCTCCAGCGGCGTTTGAGAGTGTCTCTGTCGTCTCTTCAGTAATGCTGGAGGTTTCTGTAATCACAATGACATCGAGCTGATCCGCTGCCGCAGTCACCGGCCTGAGCGGAGAAAACACAGGATAAGAAGCGCTACATGACCAGGTCAATTCATATTTTCACACACACACACACAGATTTAATTGATTTCTTTCCCAAATTGCATTGACTTCTCTAAGATATGAGTTTCAGGAGTTTAGGACACAGAATAGGTTTATACGATAACTGTTTTATTTCCTATTTGGGTTCATGTATATGCTTTATCTTTTAAGATTAACTGTTTTTTCCAAGCCATTGTAAGACGCCAGTGTTTCCCGTCATAGACATGCAAGGATTTGATTTCAAAGACAGTATAATTGCTATTAAACTATATCTTGTTATGATTTTAAATCAGTATTATTGCCTCAGAATGATCTAAAAAAAGAG
This sequence comes from Schizothorax lantsangensis, assembly GCA_027422415.1. Taxonomy (NCBI): domain Eukaryota; kingdom Metazoa; phylum Chordata; class Actinopteri; order Cypriniformes; family Cyprinidae; genus Schizothorax; species Schizothorax lantsangensis. The sequence continues at coordinate 563,654 of CM049845.1, forward strand.
GTGCTAAAGTCTGATTTTGTGGCGGCTGTGCTTTAAAATTAAATGATTATAATCTTAATTCAAGTGATGAAGTATTGTGACAGTAATCAGTGTTGAGTACAGTAAGGTTAACTCTGCCTGCTTTAAATGTCTGAAAATGATTAACAGTTGATAACAATTGATAACAAAGTAATCAAATGCAATCAATTATAATACTTTTATAAAGTAATTGAAATAGTTACACTACTTCTTACATTTTAAATAGGGTAACTTAATCTGTAAACTATTACATTTCCAGAGTAAGCTTCCCAACACTGGATGTGATGTACAGTAATCAGTCGACTGTCACTGCTGGTCTGCATCAGTCTGTCGTGTGAATTATCCTTAATATGCTGCATTAACATAATATGACGTAATTCAAGTTCAAGTTCAAGTTCAAGATTTATTTGTCACATACACGATTATACAGAGAGTATTAACCAGCAGTGAAATGTGAGTCAGGTCCGCTCCATGGACAGTGCAATATTATAGAAAACAGCACAAAGTAGTATACATAAAATGAAATGAATAAAAAAAAAAAAAAATGATATAAAAGAACAAAATATAAAATATAAAATAATGTGCATGATAGTATACTGTAGACTTAAATATTAAGATAAGCATGACTGTACAAGAGAGGAATGTGCAAACAGGTTGTACATGGTTGACATGTAGCAGCAATCTCAAAACAATAAATAAAAAATAAGATACCAAAACACAGAAAGTGATGTGTGCAAATGACACTGTCAGTATGAGGTAGAGAATAATGAGTGTGAGTATCTTACTGATTGTGAGTGATTAATAAGTGAAGTCATGATGATGTTAAGAGGCTGAGTTTGAGTTCAGGAGTCTGATGGCCTGGGGGAAGAAACTCCTCCTAAGTCTCTCAGTTTTTGCCATCAGGCTGCGGAAGTGCTTACCAGATGGCAGCAGAGTGAATAGACAGTTTCCAGAGTGATTTGAGTCCTTGATGATTTTGACAGCTCTGCTTCTGCAGCGTTTGAGGTAGATGTCCTGCAGAGAGGGGAGAGCAGAACCAGAGATACGCTCAGCTAAGCGCACAACTCTCTGCAAGGCTTTGCAGTCTTGACTGGAGCTGTTTCCATACCACACTGAGATGCACAGAGTCAATACACTTTCTATGGTCCCTGAATAGAAAGTTTTCAGGATTGATGGTGAAACCCTGAATGGTCCCTGCATAGAAAGTTTTCAGGATTGATGGTGAAACCCTGAATTTCCTCAGCTGTCGCAGATGGTACAGTCTTTGTCTGACTTTCTTGACCTGTGTTTGAATGTGTGTAGTCCAAGTCAGGTCCTCAGAGATGTTTACACCGAGGTACTTGAAGCTGCTTACTATCTCCACAGGGGTCCCACTGATCATAAGAGGAGTGTAGGGCCGCTGCTGTCTCTTTCTGAAGTCCACAATCAGCTCTTTAGTTTTGCTCACATTCAGAGAGAGACAGTTGACCTGGCACCATGATGTGAGTCTCTCTACCTCATCCAAGTATGCGGTCTCATCATTGTTGGAAATGAGGCCCAGAACCACAGTATCATCAGCAAATTTGATAATAGATGTGGATCTGTGAGAGGACACGCAGTCATGTGTGTAGAGAGAGTAGAGCAGGGGACTCAGGACACAGCCCTGCGGGGCTCCTACATTCAGGGTGATGGAGTTTGAGGTGAACTGGCCTACTTTCACCACTTGAGGTCTGCCAGTGAGGAAGTCTTGAATCCAGTCGCAGAGTGAAGTGTTTAGGCCGAGGCCTGTGAGTTTAGAAGTCAGCTTGATGGGGACTATGGTGCTGAAAGCGGAGATATAGTCTATGAATAGCAGCCTTGCAAATTTCCCATTGCTGCTGTCAATGTGTGTGAGGGAGGAGTGGAGTATGTGAGAGATGGCATCATCAGTTGATCTATTGGGACGATAAGCAAACTGATGAGGGTCCAAAGTAACAGGGATGGATGAGCTAATGTGGCTCTTAACAAGTTTCTCAAAAACCTTCATGACTATTGATGTGAGGGCCACTGGTCGATAGTCATTCAGGCAAGAGGGTTTATTGTTCTTAGGCACAGGGATGATGATGGATTTTTTAAAGGAGGTGGGAACCACAGAGGTAGCAAGGGACTCGTTGAAGATAGAAGTGAACAAACCAGCAAGCTGATCAGCGCATGACCTCAGAACACGGCCAGTAATCCCATCAGGTCCGGCCGCTTTCCTTACGTTCACTTCTTTAGTGCCCTGCGAACCTCGTCCTCCGTCACGGTGATGACGGAGGACGAGACCATTATTTCATTATTTTACTCTATTCGATCAATTGTAAGTGTGAATTCATGAAAACAACTGCCACAGATGATCAGACATGTTTTTCTTTTTTATTGATTGATTGATTTATTTTGAAAGATGTATGTTTATTATGATGGACAGTGGGTAGACCGGAAGTGAAGTGGCAGAAGGTTTAAGGCTAGTCTCAGACAAAAATGCACGTGAACAAATATTATATGTCAGTGCCATTGTTTTTCTCTAGATTCACACCAGTAATGTACTTTTCAAAGGCATTTTTATTAAACCTGCTTACATATCCTGATTTAACCAAGGCCTAGTCCTGGCTTAAGATAAGCCCTGTCTGTTAAGCTGGGTCTAAATACTTAAAGGTGCTGTATGTAGGATTTTGACTCTGCTAAAGCATAAAAATACCATAATATGCTTGCAGATATTTAAGAAACATGTTAAGTTAACATACTTGTTTATCTGAAAAACAATGCTACAGTCAGTTATTCTCCTTTGAAAATGTGCGGTCCGGCCCGGAATGTCTGTGTTTGTTATGGTTTGTGAAACCCGCCCACTGCCAGTTTACCCAATTGTATTTCAGCACCCTGGGTTGCCAGTTGCCGGAAAACACAGCGTATTTAATTTAATTCATTGTCATGTGCGCTCGTTCCTGTTGGTGTCGTTAATCTGGCATCCTGCGCATGCTTCAAATCTGAGGAGGAGGGGCTGGTGAAAAAAAACCGTCTCCAATATTTTGAATTTGGACTGCAATACCTAGTTCAACTGCTAGGTGTCAATCCTACACACAGCACCTTTAAGTACATTAAAAATCTAGTAAGTTTGTACTCTTACTCAAGGAAAATGGAAAAGGAATCATTTTACAGGACTAATGTTTCATTAGTGTATCTGTACTTTACCCCGAGTAAATGCATATGGAATTATTCATGACAAACCTAGATGTGAAATGTATTATAATAAGCTTTTGTGATATACTTTAAAGGTCTGATTAAAATCTGAGTTGTTAAAACATTGATAATGATCTGTAATCCGTGTTAATAAATTATACCTTTATGAAAATTTACCATTCATTTACTGTAGTAATATTGTAACCATGACTATAGTAAGCACAATGTTTATCTTTTGAGCAAATTAACCGTGATTTTAATATGTAGTATCCAAGGTAACTTAGTTTATGTAATATTATCCATAAAATAGTATCTAAATAATGGCTATGGTTAACTATAGCTACAGTTTTATGTGGTTTATAGTTCATCATTTTTCATGTTTATGGGTAATCATGTTTTTGCAGTGAAGCTGACCTTTGACCTTGTGTCAGCATTTCATCACTGTACCCTATTAGAAAATATACTTTTTTGAAATGTAGTCATAATTAGCAAATCAATTCTTGATTTATGGCCAAAAAGTATTTGTGAGTCAAACTGGACATTTATATAGATTAAGTAAATGCCTTCCGTGATAAACACATTCACAAAAATGGGAAGAACATGAAGTTATAGTGATCTTGACCTTTGACCCCCAAAATCTATTCCGTTTATCTTTGAGTTTATGTGAACATTTGTGGCAAATGCGAAGAGATTCCTTGTAGCCATTCCTGAGAAATTGCATTCACAATATATGGCGCAGTACCGTGGCGAGACAATGGGGCGATAGAGAGCAAAACGTGTGTGTATGCAGGGGGTAATACACACACTTTTTTTCTCATATTACTATCTATTTGAGGACCTCTCTGAAACGTTGAGAGAAGCCTATATACAGACACTGGAGGCCATTAGAGTGAAAAAAAAGCGAGGACCGGCCAAAATGTCCTCACTTTGTAAAAATGTCCTCACTCCAAAGGTTAAAAACTTGCAGTGGTCCTCACAAAGATGGCCATACAACACACACACACACACTCACACACACACACACACACACACTCTCTCTCTCTCTCTCTCTCTCTCTCTCACACACACACACTCTCTCAATTTCAATTTCAATTTAAGTGTGATTTATTGGCATGACAAAAACTATACATTTGTATTGCCAAAGCAATCGCAGCTGGGCTGCTCACAAATAGTGCACATTTGAATTAACAGAAAGGAAAATAATAATAGGAATAGTACAAATATTTAAAAAAGTATTAAGCATGTAGTGCAAAATAAATGGCTAGTGTAAGTATGTGTTAAAATAAAATTAAATAGATAAAGTATAAGATATACAGAGGCAAAATATACATTTAAGTAATATGGCATAATATAATTTACATGTGCTGGGAGCATCAGCTCAGGGCAGGTGGAGTGTCTTCTCTTCTGTGGTGACAGAGAGACACATATTGAGCAGCAAACACACAGCAGGTCTTGTGTTCTCCGAGCAGATACGCTAGTTTCTCCTGGTCTGGAAGAGTTTTAAATGTGGGATGGATCTGCTGTATTTTGTTGTAGAACACTGTCCGTATATCTGTGTATTTGGAGCATTCTGTTAGGAAGTGCAGTTCTGTTTCCGTCTGATTCAGATCACAGTGTGAACACAATCTCTGCTCGGGGGGCAGCCATGTTTGTCTGTGTCTGCCCGTCTCTATCATCAGCTTGTGTCCGCTGAGTCTGTATCTGGTCAACGTGCTTCTCAGTTTCTTATCTGACACTGTGTACAGATACTCTGCCATACTGTACTCTCTCTTTAGGGACAGATAGCATTGCATTTTACTCTGTTGTTGAGTTTGGGTTTGCCAATGAGTGATGTAACTCTGTTTGATGTGTGCAGTGATCTGATTGGTTCTGATGTTGTGAGTCAGAGCATCAGTAGATGTTAGTGAAGCATCAGGACTGAAGCTCTGGATCAGATGGAGGAAGGGCTTGCTTTCTTTGCTCATCTCTTGGTATTGCAGGGCTTTATAATGGTATGATTGGGGGTCACTGAGCTTCAGATGTTTCCAGAATTTAATAGCCCTTTTTTGTATCTTTATGATTAGAGGATATTTGCCTAATTCTGCCCTGCATGCGTTATTTGTTGTGTGCCGGTGCACGTGTAGTATATTTTTACAGAGTTCTGCATGCAGGGTCTCAATCGGGTGTTTTTCCCATTTAGTGAGATCTTGACTTGGGTTTGTCAGCGGACCCCACACCTCACTGCCATATAGTGCAATGGGCTCAATTACTGATTCTAATATTTTCAGCCAAATTCTAATAGGGATTTCTATAGGACATTGCCGTTTTATGGCGTAGAAGGCCCTGCGTGCTTTATCTCTCAGTTCATTCACAGCATGATTAAAGTTTCCAGTGGATGTGATTTTCAAACCCAGGTAGTTGTAGTGTGATGTGTGTGCTATCTGGTTCGTGCCTAATGAAAATGTGTGTTGTGTTCCTTGGGATCTGGGTCTCTTCTGAAAGATCATAATGTTGGTTTTCTTCAGGTTGACTGTCAGGGCCCAGGTCTGGCAGTATTGCTCCAGCAGGTCCAGGTTCTGCTGTAGACCATGTTGAGTGGGAGACAGCAGAACCAGATCATCTGCATACAGCAGGCATTTGATCTCTGAGTCGTGTAGAGTGAGGCCAGGAGCTGCAGATCGCTCCAGACTGAGCGCCAGTTCATTTATATAGATGTTAAATAATGTTGGGCTTAAGCAGCAGCCCTGTCTCACTCCACGCTCCTGGGAGAGATACCTTGTACGTTTGGTGTTGATTTTTACGCCACATTTACTTTCAGTGTACATTGATTTGATGAGGTCATAGGTTTTACCTCCTATTCCACTTTCAATAAGTTTGTAGAATAGTCCTTGGTGCCAAATTGAGTCAAAAGCTTTTTTAAAGTCAATAAAGCATGCATATATTTTACCTTTATCTTGGTTAACGTGTTTTTCAATTAGAGTATGTAGTGTATAGATGTGATCAGATGTACGGTAATTTGGTAAAAATCCGATTTGACTTCTGCTCAGTACATTGTGTGTGGTGATGAAGTCTAATAGTCGAGCGTTTATTATGCTACTGAATAACTTTCCCAGGTTGCTGCTCACACAGATTCCTCTGTAGTTGTTAGGATCAAATTTATCTCCGTTTTTAAAGATTGGTGTTATCAAGCCTTGATTCCAGATGTCGGGGAAGTAACCTACACTCAGGATCACATTGAATAGTTTTAGAACGGCTAATTGGAGCTTGCTGCTTGTGTGTTTTATCATTTCATTTAATATCCCATCAGGTCCTGATGCTTTTTTGAGTTGGAGGTTTTTGATTTTTTCTGTAAGTTCTTTATCAGTTATTGGGAAATCTAATGGGTTTTGGTTATCTTTGATTGTTAATTCTAGTTTTTCTAATTGGTTGATTGTTTGGTTTTGCTTACAGTTTGTGTCTGTTTGTACTTTATTAAACAATGTTTGGAAATGACTTTCCCATATTTCTCCATTTTGTATTGGCAATTCTTCATGATCAGTTTTTTTCAGATTGTTCCAATTATCCCAAAATTGGTTTGTGTTCACGGACTTCTCGATTATTGTCAGTTGTTTTTGGGTGTATTGTGCTTTTTTGGTTCTGAGTGTGTGTTTGTATTGTTTTAGTGTTTCGCAGTAAAGATGGCGGATCTCTGCATTATTTGGATCGTTATGTTTCTGATTTGACAATGTTCTCAGCTTTTTGCGAATAGTTTGACAGTTCTGATCAAACCAATTTTTGTCATTTTTGAGTATTTGATTTTTTCCATTTTTTGTTTTCAATTTGGATTGTTTTGCTGATTTTTCAAATATGTAATTTATATCTTTGACAGCCAGATTGACCCCTTCATTAGTGTGGGTATAGGTGTTATTTAGGAAGTTATCTATCAGCGCTTGTATTTTTTGGCTGCTAAGTGCTTTCTGATATTCTTCAGCACTGTTTTCAGCCCATCTGTATGGGTTTCTGATGTTGTACAGCTTACTGGGCTTTGTGTTAATGTTATTTTCAGTCTTTTTGAGATACACAGTGATTTGACTGTGATCAGACAGAGGGGTCAGTTCTCTAACAGTGAATGATCTGAGAGATGAAGGATCTATGTCTGTTATCATATAATCAACTGTGCTATTCCCAAGAGGTGAGCAAAATGTGAATCTCCCTAAAGTGTCCCCTCGTAACCTACCGTTGATGATATACAGACCCAGGCTTCGACAGAGCTGCAGGAGGTCTTTCCCATTCTTGTTTACTGTATGATCATGGTTATTTCTGTGGATATGGGAGAATGTGTTATTAATAACAGTCAGTTTGTTGTTGATGTATTTGCTCCCTTGTGTGTCGGTGAAGTCCGGCTGTAGTCCTGTTCTTGCGTTCAGGTCCCCGCAGATGAGCACGTTTCCCTGGGCCTGGAAGTGGCTCGTCTCTTCCTCTAATGTGGAGAACGTGTCTTCGCTGTAGTAGGGGGACTCTGATGGCGGGATGTATATAGCACACAGGAATATATCTTTTCTGGATGAGAGCAGTTCCTTGTGGATTTTAAGCCAGGTGTAGTATTTGCCTTGCTTTACTGTGTTGATGTGGTTGTGGAATTTTGATTTGTACCAGATTATTACTCCTCCTGAGTCTCTTCCCTGTCGGACTGTGTTGAGTTTTTGTGATGGTAGGATGATTTCTCTGTAGTTGGGTGGGCAGTGGGTGATTGCGTCTGCCCTGCTCCATGTCTCCTGTAGAATTATAATGTCCATCTCCTTGATGCTCTTCTGGAATTCTGTGTTTAAACTCTTTAGCCCAAATGCTGTTGAGTTCAAGCCTTGAATATTCCACATTGATATTGAGAGAGTCATTTCAAGAGTTCAAGGTATAGAGTTCTTGTTTTCAAAAATAGAGGTAATCCTTTTCTAATGTAATATAATATATTGAAGAAAATAAAAATATATATTTTTTCTTCTCATTGTTAGGCAGATGTTTGTGTGCTGTTGTGGACCCTCATGCTGTCAGCTGGGCACTGATGTAGTTCAGCAGCTGTCTGATCTCGCTCATCTCCAGTGTTTTTGCTGGTCCTTTCAGGGCCTGAGCGTAGCTCCTGGAGTGTGGGAGTGGTGCTGAGATCAGTGTGTTATCAGCTGAGGGTGCATGAGCGGGTGGGAGGCTGGATGCTGCTGGTGATGGGCCCATCCTAGTGTTGCTCCTCTGCCTGGAGTGATGTTTTTGTGGTCGGGGGTGTCTTGGATGATCATCTGGTGCAGACTGGGGGTTCTGCTGATGGACTGGTGTAGGTCTGTGGTGGTGTAGCGTTGGTGCATGGGGTGTTCTGATGGGGAATTTGGCATGGTGTGGGGGTCCCCAGTCCCAGTATTGTGCAGCCAGCGGGGGTCGTTCTCTGTGATGAGACTGTGTGTTTCTGCTGGGTGTCTGGATTTGTGTTCTGTGGGTTGGCAGTTGTGTTGTTTTAAGGGTGTATAGGTGGTTTGTCTGCCCCATGCTGTGTCTTTCAGTGTTTTTGCAAACACATTGACTTTGTCCTTCCTTATGTGTACATGGTCATACAGGTCTCTGATTGTGATGGAGGGGTGATGAGCCAGGTGCACATTGGACAGGCGAGCACATCCTTTGGAGATGTCAGCGTTGACTCTCTGGATGGTGTCTGGGTGAATGTCTCTGCGGGGTAGGAGGGTAGATATGGTGATCTTGGTGTTGGGGTAGATCTCTGTTGCCTTTTCTGCTACTCTGCAGATCAGCTGCCCAACTCTCTCCTGTTCCCTTCTCAGGTCGTTAGTGCCTGTGTGGATGATGATGTGTGAGGGTGTGCCAAAGCTGGAGTCAGAAAGTATTCTGAGGGCATCTCCTGTTTTTGGGCACCAGAGTTTTGTTGTTTTACGGCCTGGAAACAGTTTTTCTCCTTGTAGGAACTTTCCATTGGAGTCCATGAGGATGGCAATGTCAGCCTCTGTTTTCACTGGCTGTTTCTCAGCTGGGGTTGTAGCTGTAGTGTTTTTCTGAGGGGGTTCTGGGTTTCTGGGGGTTGCAGGTGTTTCTGCTTCCCTTTGGCTGTTGCTGGGCTGTGATGGTTCGGTGGATGCCGGAGATGTGCTGCTGGGTTTTGGTTGTGTAGGTGTCGGTGAGGGTGGGGGAACATTTTGGGACATTTGCAGGGTTAGAGAGACACCTCATCTGTGTTGATAGGGTCTCTATCTGTCTGTCCCTTTGTTGTAGCTCAACTTTGAAGCTTGAGAGCTCCCTCCCCATGTAGTCTTTCATTTCTGAAAGTTCCTTCCCCATAATCCGTTGAAGTTCTTTGCTGTCTTTTTTTAGCATTTCCCTGTCTTGATGCAGAGTGTCCATTTCTCCCTTAAGTTCTTGGATGGACATTTTCAGCTGGTTTCTTATCTGGTCCAGCTGTTCTCGGAGTTGTTCGGTGTCTTTAGTGGTCAGGGCGTGGACTTGCTCACTCAGTTCCACTATTTCCATTTCAAGCAGTGCTAAGCTGTGTTGTAGCTGAATAACTGTGTTGTGTAAGCCTGTGCTTGGGGGGATGCTGATGTTCTCTGTGGTTTCTGGAGTGGTCTTGTTCTTTGTGTTGTTATGGGTTGAGGGCTCATTCTGGCCAGTG
>CM049845.1:578464-591967 GCA_027422415.1 Schizothorax lantsangensis
TTTTGATGTATTTTTACTAATTGTTTTTGTTTTCTTTTTCAACTCAGTTTTACAAGCTGCTTTTTTATATATGTAATTTATTTCATTTATAGCCAAATTAACACCATCTTTAGTTGTTTCTCTCTCTCTCTCTCTCTCTTCCACACAACTCTCTCTCTCTCTCTCTCTCACACACACACACTCTCTCTCTCTCTCTCACACACACACACTCTCTCTCTCTCTCACACACACACACTCTCTCTCTCTCTCTCTCTCTCTCTCACACACACACTCTCTCTCTCTCTCTCACACACACACACTCTCTCTCTCTCTCTCTCTCTCACACACACATCTCTCTCTCTCTCTCTCACACAACACACACTCTCTCTCTCTCTCTCACACACACACACTCTCTCTCTCTCTCACACACACACACTCTCTCTCTCTCTCTCTCTCACACACACTCTCTCTCTCTCTCTCTCACACACACACACACTCTCTCTCTCTCTCTCACACACACACACTCTCTCTCTCTCTCACACACACACACTCTCTCTCTCTCTCTTCTCTCACACACACTCTCTCTCTCTCTCTCTCTCACACACACACTCTCTCTCTCTCTCTCTCTCACACACACACTCTCTCTCTCTCTCTCACACACACACACACTCTCTCTCTCTCTCTACACACACACACTCTCTCTCTCTCTCACACACACACACTCTCTCTCTCTCTCTCTCTCTCACCACACCTCTCTCTCTCTCTCTCACACACACACCCTCTCTCTCTCTCTCGCTCTCGTGCGCATGTGCTGGAGTGGATGGAGTGTTGAGCGAGAGCGTGTGGCTGCTGTGTGAGGTATGAGTGTCTTTACTTCTCTATCTTTTTTTTTTTTTGTTGTTTATTCTTTTGTTAGTTTGTTGAGTTTTTTTGTTTAACGTTGGTTTGTTTTTTTAAATAGAGGACTGTTGTTTTTTTAGCCGGGGCGTCTGCTCACACGTGTTTGGAGCATGGCTGCCCCAGGCAGCGGGAGTTTTAATTCATTGACAAGGCGTCATGGTGTGAAAATAGATTCAATTCGCCAGTGTAGAAGATTGTGGTTTAGCTGTGTGGGGAAGAGATTGGACATGATAATGTCTTGTCAGCGTCCCGTATGAATGGCGCTGTTGTTGTTTTTGCGAAACAGTTGATTTAGCAAATCAGTTAGTGCAGAACGGTGTTGTGATTAAAGGTATTTTACACCAGTGCTTCCTTTGTCCACACCTTCCAAAAAAGTGATATTGTCAAATGTGCCGCCCCTTTATTCCTAATGAAGTGTTGGCCAATTTGCTTGCGCGTCATGGTAAAATAGTTTTCACCTATAAAGATGATCCCGATTGGTACTAAATCACCTCCTGAAGCATGTTGTGTCTTTTAGGCGCTATGTTTATATGATCTTGCAGGAGCACCTTGATGAGCTGGATTTGTCTTTGAATTTTCGACATGAGGATTTCAACTATGTTATCTTGGTTACAACAAACAATATAAAGTGCTTTAATTGCGGGGGAATGGGCACTTGATTCGTGCATGCCCTAATAGGGTGGATAAGTTGAATGAGGCGCCTTTAACCGGCTGTGAATGATGAGAATAGTGTAAACGCTGAAGAAAATCAGAATGCTGCTGTCCATTTACTGATGGTGAGGTACCTGGGCCAAGTTCAGTGCAGACAGTGACTGCTTTGGTCGGGAAAAACAGCGGAGATAGAGCGGTAGATCGATCTGTGGAAGAGGACATGATTGTCACTGTAGTTGAAGTGAATGAGACGGAGAACAGATCAGATATTGCAGACGTTGTGGGTGAGTGTTCTGTTCATCGTGAAAGTGTGATGTTAACTGAGTTGGATGACTGTACTTTTAAAACGCCACAGAAGCGAAGGCTAGAGCAACGTCCTTCGGATGAGAAAGCAAAGAAAGGATTTAATCCTGATGTAAGTCAAACCGACACGGAAAGTGAAAGTGATTTCTCAGAATGTAGCGCAACGTGCAATTTGTCGCAAAGTGGATCCTCCAGTAGGAGTTATAGTGCAGATGATATTAATCATTTTTAAAGGAAACCAGGAATGTGAGAAAAGTTCTCATTGAGCATATTTTCCGGATACGATACAATTTATTGATAAAGTGAGAATGTATAGGAATGAAGGGTGTTTTTAGCAATCAAGAAGTGTATCGTCTTAAGAAAATACTTGCTAAACTCAATACGCAGTCGGAATCCAATGTTAGTAACGAAAAATAATCAGCATGTTTTATGTGAATTTTTGTTTGTCGAGCCTAATTTGCTTTTGGTTCTCTTTTATTATGGGAGGAATAAGTATTGCTTCTCTTAACATAAAGGGGGCCAGAGAAGGAAAAAAAGCGCTTTCAACTTTTTGAAATGGTTAAACAGAAAAAAGTTGATGTTTTATTTGTGCAGGAGACTCATAGCGATGAGCTGAATGCGTGTGATTGGGCCAGAGAGTTTGATGGAATGTCCATATTAAGTCATCTGAGTTCCACTAGTGGAGGTGTTGCAATTTTATTTTCTAAAGGTTTTATTCCCTGTTCATATCAAGTGGAAGAGATCATAAAAGGCAGACAGATTTTAAAGATTAGAGCCCAATTTGAGAATTGTTTTTTTTGTTTTTATTTCTGTTTATGTTCCTACTCGAGCAGTTGAAAGGATGTGCTTTTTAGATACTTTGAGTAATGTCTTAGTGAATTGTAGTACAGAAGATGTTTTGATTTTAGGTGGGGATTTTAATTGTACTGAACAGTTATTAGATAGGAATCATGTGGAACCCCATATGCCATCACGTAGGAGACTTATACAGCTAATGAGTTCTAATGAAATTGTTGACATATGGAGAAATTTTAATCATTTACAGAGACAATATACTTGGGCACATGCTCACGAAAATTTACTATCCCTAGCTAGGTTAGATAGGTTTTATGGATACAGACATCAATTTAATTTATTTAAAGAGTGTTCCATTGTTCCTGTTGGTTTTTCCGATCATAGTTTAGTCAAGTGTTCTGTAACTATGGGTTTTTTGAAGCCAAAGAGTGCTTATTGGCACTTGAATACTAATTTGTTATGTGATCGGTTATTTCAAGATTCTTTTAAGGAGTTTTGGGTTGGTTTTAGATCTAGAAAATCATCCTTTCAGTCTGTACAACAGTGGTGGGACTTTGCAAAGACACAAATTAGACAACTGTGTCAGCAGCACACTTTCAATGTGACAAGGATAGGAAAAATACAATTGAATTATTAGAAAAAGAACTGAAGGAGATGCAGGAATGTAGAGATACCTCAGGAGATTTTATAAAAAGTGTTCAAGAGAAAAAAAAATCTTTAAATAATTTATTGGATTTGGCTGCACAAGGAGCTTTGGTCAGATCAAGGTTTCAAAATATTGAATTGATGGATGCACCTTCAAAATTCTTTTTTAATTTGGAAAAGAAGAATGGGCAAAAGAGGTTTATACACAACTTGCGCTCTGAGACTGGGGAGTTGTTGTCGGACCCTTTTGAAATAAGAAACAGGGCAGTTGGTTTTTATCAAACACTATATGAGAGTGAGTTATTTCTAGATGAGTCAGATGTGAGTGTTTTTTTTTGAAAATTTGCCTCAAGTACCTCAAGAACTTAATTCTGTATTGAGTAATGCTGTTTACTTTAGAAGAATTACAAAAGGCACTTCAAAATATGGAGTCTAATAAAGTGCCTGGTATTGATGGCGTTCCAATTGAATTTTATAAGACATTTTGGGCAGAAGTGAGTTTGGATTTGTTACAAGTACTCAATGAAAGTTTGGTGAATGGACAGTTACCTTTAAGCTGCAGAAGAGCAGTTCTTACATTATTGCCCAAGAAAGGTGATTTAAATGACATAAAAAATTGGAGGCCTGTCAGTTTGCTGTGTACTGATTATAAGTTACTTTCCAAGGTCCTGGCTAACAGGTTGAGTGAAGTCCTTGGTCATATTATTCACTCTGACCAAACTTACTGTGTTCCAGGAAGGCGAATATGTGATAATATCTCTTTCATCAGAGATATTTTAGATATTGGTCAATATTTTAAGTTGAATTTTGGCCTAGTGTCTATTGATCAAGAAAAAACTTTCGACAGGGTGGAGCACACATATTTGTGGAACACATTAACAGCCTTTGGCTTTAATAATGATTCTGTGTCCATGCTAAAAGTTTTGTATAATGAAGTTGAAAGTGTTTTAAAAATTAATGGGGATTTATGTGCCCCTTTTAAGGTCTTCAGAGGTATCAGGCAAGGCTGTGCCTTATCTGGCATGTTGTACACTTTGGCCATAGAGCCCCTCTTAATGAGAATAAGAGCAAAACTATGTGGACTATCTATTCCGAATTGTATAAATGTATTTAAACTGTCTGCTTATGCTGATGATGTTGCTGTTTTAATTAATGGGCAAAGAGATGTGAATATGTTGTTGGAAATTTTGAATGATTTTAAAGAGATATCTGCCACAAAGTAAATTGGGTCTAAGAGTGAAGCAGTACTGGTTGGAAACTGGCTCAATGTAGAGCCAAAGCTCCCAGAAGGGCTATCTTGGACTAAAGAAGGTTTTAAGTATTTGGGAGTGTTCTTGGGGAATGCAATGTTTATGCAGAAAAATTTTGAAGAAATTATTGAAAAGGTCAAGGTCGTCTTGGTAAATGGAAGTTTCTACTCCCTAAAATGTCATATAAGGGACGAGTATTGATCATCAACAACTTAATTGCATCTGCTCTTTGGAATCGATTAATTTGTGTGGACCCTTCACGAGATCTACTGCCAAGACTACAATCAATTCTAATAGACTTCTTTTGGGACAAGATGCATTGGGTACCCAAATCTGTTTTGTACCTACCCAAAGAGGAAGGAGGACATGGTTTGATGCATGTGCAGAGCAGAATAGCGGCCTTCAGGATTCAATTCATTCAAAGGCTGCTGAATGGTCCAGTAGACTCAAGTTGGAAGTTTGCTGCTTGTGCCATTCTGCGAGGATTCGGAGGCTTGGACTTTGAGAGATATTTATTCTGGTTGAATCCGCAAAAAATGGACTTGTCTAAACTACCCATTTTTTATCGGAATTTATTCAAGGTTTGGTCTCTGTTTAAAGTGCAGAGATATGATACTATAATTTCTCTATATTGGTTGCTCCAGGAACCTCTGATTTATGGATCACGCATGGATTTATCAAATGAGGGGATTTTCCCTGCTGTCAATGAGATACTTCTCAATGCTGGAGTTTTAACATTTGGACATTTGTTTAAACTGGCTGGTTGGCCTTTGAGAATGTTGATGCTGTCGCCAGTTGTCTGGGGGTAAAGTCAAAACGTACAATGGCCAAATTGCTGGAAAAGTGGAAGTCAGCTCTTATACCTGAAGAAGTTAAATGTTGGGTGAATATACTGAAGTTTTATTTGCCCCAAATTGTAACGATTCTTTTCCTGATTTGTACTTGTTAACTGATTTCAAAGAGTGTGAAGGTGTGTTTACAAAACAGTATCTTGTTTTTAATGGGATCTAAGTCTGCATCTGGGAAAACTGTTTATAAGAGTTGTGTGAAGACATTTAATACGTTTTTTTTACATAATAGAGTTGATACTCCTTGGCGCGCTGTTCTCCATTTAGGAGAGAATGTTAAACCAGAATGGAGAGCTCTGTACAAATCACCTTTGTCAAAGAAAGTAGGAGACCTACAATGGAGAATCCTCCATGGCGCTATAGCTGTGAATGCTCTGTCTCAATTATAAACCCAGGGAGTAGTGATGAATGTCCTTTTTGTTTCCAGAGGGAGACTGTATTTCATACCTTTTTGTATTGCAGTAGACTTGATTCACTTTTTCAAGTTTTAACTGGTTTATTTAATCGGTTTGATGAGACTTTTTCACTGGAAGTGTTCATTTGTGGTTTAAATATTTCGTAAACACAGATTCTGTTGCCAGTTGTTGAATTTTCTCTTAGGTCAGGCAAAAATGGCAATTTATGATACCAGGAAAATAAAGATTGAACAAAATTTAAGTAGTAATTTACAAAGTGTGTTTTTTTAACCTTGTGAAATCTAGAATTTTGATTGACTTCCGGTATTATAAGGCTATGGGAGATGTTATGCTTTTTGAAACGATTTGGTGTTATAAAAGGGCTCTGTGTGAAGTTATGACGAGGATTTAGAGTTTGCAGTTGTTTGATTTTTGTGTATTGTTAATTTGTGTTTTTTTTGTTTTTTTGTGTTTTTGAGTTTTGTGTAATGTAGGGGTTGATTATGTAATGTGTTTGATAATTGTAATAAAGATGTGTTGAAATTCAATTCTCTCTCTCACACACACACACTCTCTCTCTCTCTCACACACACACACTCTCTCTCTCTCTCTCACACACACACTCTCTTCTCTCTTCACACACACACACACTCTCTCTCTCTCTCTCACACACACACACCACTCTCTCTCTCTCTCTCTCTCTCTCTCACACACACACACACTCTCTCTCTCTCTCTCACACACACTCTCTCTCTCAACACACACACTCTCTCTCTCTCTCACACACACACTCTCTCTCTCTCTCACACACACACACACACTCTCTCTCTCTCTCTCACACACACACACACACACACTCTCTCTCTCTCTCTCACACACACACACACTCTCTCTCTCTCTCACACACACACACTCTCTCTCTCTCTCTCACACACACACACACACACACACACTCTCTCTCTCTCTCTCTTCTCACACACACACACACTCTCTCTCTCTCTCACACACACTCTCTCTCTCTCCACACACACACACTCTCTCTCTCTCTCACACACACTCTCTCTCTCTCTCTCACACACACACACACACACTCCTCTCTCTCTCTCTCTCACACACACACCTCCAGAAGACGCCGCTGCGGCCCCCGCTGAACTCCTCGGAGCTGGACTCGGACTCGGTCTCGGGCGGCTCGGTTCTCAGTAGCCGGTGTCCGCTGCTCTGCTCGCTCTTCTTGCGGCTGTCGCTCAGACCGATCAGCGCGTTCAGCTCCTTCCTCTTCTTCATCTTCTTCTGCGGCTCATCGCTTCATCTGAGCGGCGGCTGAAGGCGGGTTCTGATGCTTGTTCTCAAACACGTCGTCGTCTGACTCTTCAGGAGAAGCTAGCCGTGTTTACTCCAGCATTAGCTTTAGCATTAGCTTCAGCTCCGTGTGAACCCGGCGATCAGCTCACGTTAGCACGGTATCCATCACATTAAACCCGTTATTCACCAAACTGATACACGTTTCCTAAATTAACTTAGTCTTACACGACGATCGATCGCTGATTATCGTTATAACGTTTATAATACTGCGCGCGTCACGGAAGTCATTCGCTAGTTTAGCTAAACACTTCCGGTCGCGTCTGAATCTGATGTTATGACATAAAGCCGACACATCTATACATTAAACATATATTATTATCGTGAAAGAATCAGATCTGTCTTCTTCAGCACGAACATATGATCCTCCTTCCGCTCCTGACCGGAAGCGCTCCTGATTGGAGGAGCACAGGGAGGGCGTGTCGTCGTCGCGGGTGACGTCATGTGCGCTCTGTCACTCTTTTATTATTATATTATTATTTTTTAGTATTAATGCTCAAAAACAAGAATAGAACACATAGAATGATACAACCATCAACATAAAAATGATAAACAATAATAACAAAACACAGAAATGATCTAAACAGATATGTGTAATTATGACAGAAAAACAGCTTTCACAATATTTCTTGCATCATTCACTTTTAGAGGTGAATTTATTACTCATTACTGGTTACTCCTTTCATAAGTAATATTATATTACTTATTACTTTGTGTCAACAGTAATTAGTTACACTACTAGTACTGTAAAAAGTATTATTATTACAGGGCTCTACGCTTACTTTTCTTTTTAGGAGCGCTTGTGATCCTAATTAAAAAAATGTAGGAGCACGGTCAAAAATTTAGGAGCAAATCAATAATCAAAAATTCTGATCAAAAATGAACCTTCCCATTACGAGGTGATATTTGACTCCTTAAAGTGATTTAAAGTATTTTGACCCATCACATGCAGGTATTGTACCTAATCGACCAATCGTGCGCGCGTGAGAGGTGAGAACGATCAGAGCGATGTGAATACACACACGTGTTCTTCGTTTGTTCGAACTGAAGCCGCGCACCGATCGTTGTATGACACCAAAGTACAGCGAGAGTGATTTGAAGCATAAGGAGCCGTCTGCTCTGCTCTCTATAGCTCTCGTGAAATAATGTCATACAACGATCGATCTGCACAGTGCAACACCTGGATATTTAGGCAATATAGAAATCCTGGCAAGGGTGCGTCCCGTAAAAATGGCCCGTATGGTCACCCTACAAATAAAGCAGAACTGGCCCAAATCTGGGCCACATTGATTTTAATTCTGGCCCAGATCGGCCTGGATCCAACACCTTGCTCCGGCCCACATATTGTGAAGAACGATGGCACTTGGGCGGTCCGCTCCTGTTCGCCAAATTTGGGCCACAAGCAAGCCATAGGTAGTCCTCATATCAGCCATGAAAATAAATGAATAAAATAAAACCATGGGTCTGTTTCTTCGTTCCTCGCTTAATAGATCTGAGATGATGTGAAAGATGCCGGATCTTCTAATCCTAATAACTGGTCTCTGGCTAATTTGGTTCTTCAAACAAATTTGCGTATTAGATTAAAATATCTGGATTAAGTTGTCTAAGATTACTGCGTGTTACTGGGCAGATGTATCGATACTCGAAACCACGACAGCAACGTAATGACATCATATCATTAAAAAAGACACCTGACGAAAAACTTAACGAATTTCTGGACCTTTATAGGGAAACAGCCAAGCGAACAAAACTAAATATATAGATATAAATAGATAAATGAGATGTAAATAGATAAATGAAATGTGCACTGTTTTTAATTTATTTGTAATTTTTTTACATGATTATTTATATTTATGACTTCTAGTATTTGTACAGGCTTTACATTTTTATTTCAATGTTGTAATTAGCAATTCATTTAATTTTATCTTTGAAGCAGAGTTGTTACGTGACGAAGAGCCGGCCCAAGGCATAAGCGAACTAAGCGGCTGCTTAGGGCCCCGTGGCCACCAGAGGGCCCCCAATAGCCTTTATGAAATTACAGTTTATTTTATTTTATTCGTGAAATGTCAATGGACAGTGGTAATTATACGAAAGCGCAATATTAAATAATTAAATAATCTATACATGTAATTTTATTATTCCCATAGCAGGTGTCATGCAGGCACAATAATGAGCATGTGATAATATGCGCTGGACGCTGCCGTGTGGATCTGTCAGATTAACATCACGTAAATTCACCTATTTCTCCCGAAATACATGAAAGTATGTGGCCAGTTAGCTGGGAGAAAAACAGAGTAAACTTTATAGTAACCTACACAATATGTATTTGATAGGAATAAAACACGTTGTCCGTTAACGTTAATTGAAAGGAGTATTTATTGCCGCTTTCTATACAAATCAGTGTGTAGCCTATTTAACAAACTAAATGTATTTTTTTATAATTGAAGTGTATTTAAATGTCTGTATTTAATTGTCTTATTAGGTTGAACACACTGAACATTTATGAAATATGAAAAGCACAGAGCGCGTCTTTCTTTTTTCTGAGCTCGTCTCTGGCTCAGCGGCAGCCAAAGCGCGGCGTGTCAAAGGGTTAAAATCGATCGTGTTTTGGGGGTGAAGGGGGGACAAATCCAACATGAGGGGTTTTGTGGCACAAATCAGGGGTGCGTTTCTCAAAACCATCGTTAGCTAACAATGATCGTTATTTCCATTGAACTCTATTGGTAACGACAGAACTTGCGACCAGCTGCTTTTGTCTTCTGCGTAAAAATAACTTTCCTGAAAAAAAAAACATTTTTTATATATATATATATATATAATTTTTGTAATAAAAATAAGCTTCTGTTTCATAAACTGATAACAGTTTAACATTATTTACCTTAGCCTACATTTTGGTCTTTCTTATTATATTCCAATATCATTATGCCTCAATTAGCTAGATATAAATTAAGAGTTGTGATTTATATGTACAGATGCTCTCTGCTGTGTTTAATATTTATTATAAAAAAGTATGACTTGTAATAAAAGTACAACTTCGATTAATATTTATGTTGTTAAAATAACATTCTGTTCTGTAAATGCATTGCCTGCTGGTTTATTTAGCTATTCAGCACACCACATTAAGTATCCCACTTAATACTTTAACACTTTAATGTTAAAGTGCAAATTAACACCTGACCACTCTTAGTAAGTTTGCAACTGTTACAATTAAACATCACAGAAGGGTAAAAACATGCAGGCAGACAATAGTATGATGTAAACAACACAGCTACAACAAACAAAACTGATAATGGTGTGTTAGATTTATAGTGTGTGAATAATCAAGCTTTGACAATAACAGTCATACTGGCAGCACCGAGGGCCCCCAAATAAAATTCTGCTAAGGGCCGATAAAGGCTTGGGCCGGCCCTGCGTGACAGCATTAATTAAAGTTTCTTAGGTTATCTGCATCTGCTCCATCAAGCCACATCCATAATGTCTGTCGCCACGCAAAAATTGGTGGTGGCTGATGGGCAGATATTAAGTATCAATTCTGCTTAAAAAGAAGCAATTTAATCCGGTTTACATGAAATAAGCTGCTCCCGAGCAGGTTAAATTTACGGACCTGTTGCTATGACAACAAGTCCAGGATGAGCTTCGAAGAACCAAATGATCCAAGATCAAGCGAAATCGGCAACAATCAAATCCAGCTAACTGAGGTTAGCGACGTATGAAGAAGGACCCCAGAACTGGTCCAAATTGGGCCACATTTATTTTAATTCTGGCCTAGATCCAACACCTTGCCCTGGCCCACATACTGTGTAGAATGATGGCATTTGGGTTGACCACTCCACTGCACAGCCACATTTTAGCTAATAATGACCCAAATAAACCATAAATATCTGGGCCACACTAAGCCTTAAGTGAGTTATACATCAACAATACTCAACACTGAGGCCAATCAACAACTGGCTGAAGACCTGAACGAGTTTTACTGCAGGTTTGAAAAAGCAAAAGCCTGGTCTGAACCCCACACCACTCTGACCGTCTCACAACACAGTCATCAACACCCTCCCTCCCTCCCCTACTGTTTCTCAGCCCTGTACTCAAGATATGTGAAGATGATGTAAGCAAAGTCTTCAGGAGACAGAGATAAGGAAAGCCAAAGGCCCAGACGGTGTTCTCCAGCCTGCCTCAAAGCTGTGCTGTCCAGCTATCATCCATTTCACATTGATCTTCAACAAATCACTGGAAGCTGTGTGAAGTCCCCTCCTGCTTCAAACGCTCCACCATCATCCCTGTACCCAAGAAACCAAAAATCACAGGACTTAATGACTACAGACCTGTTGCTTTAACTTCTGTGGTGATGAAGTCATTTGATAGGCTCGTGTTGGCCCACCTGAAGGACTCTACTGGACCCTTTCTGGACCCCCCTGCAGTTTGCTTACTGACCAAAAGGTCTGTGGATGATGCTGTCAACATGGGATTGCACTACAACCTCCAACATTGGACAAACCAGGGACTTATGCAAGGATCCTGTTTGTGGACTTAAGGTCCGCTTTCAACACCATCATCCCGGACACCCTTCAGAATAAACTGACACAGCTCTCCGTCCCCACCTCCATCTGTCAGTGGATCACCAGCTTCCTGACAGACAGGCAGCAGCTAGTGAGGCTGGGAGAACTCACATCCAACACCTGCACCATCAGCACTGGAGCTCCTCAGGGTTGTGTTCTCTCCCCACTGCTCTTCTCCCTCTACACCAATGACTGCACCTCTAAAGACCCCTCTGTCAAACTCCTGAAGTTTGCAGATGACACTAAAGTCATCGGCCTCATTCAGGACGGTGATGAGTCTATTTACAGACAAGAGGTTGAGCAGCTGGCTGTCTGGTGCAGTCACAACAACCTGGAGCTGAACACGCACAAAACTGTGGAGATGATCGTGGACTTCAGGAGAAACCCCCCAGCTCTCCCCCCACTCACCATCATGAACAACACTGTGACTGCAGTGGAGTCATTCAGGTTCCTGGGAACCACCATCTCTCAGGACCGAAGTGGGACACTCACATCGACTCCATATGAAAAAGGTCAGCAGAGGTTGTTCTTCCTTCGTCAACTGAAATGTTCAACCTGCCACAGGTGCATATGACACAGTTTTTACTCTGCTATTATTGAGTCAGTTCTGTGCTCCTCTATAACTGTCTGGTTTGGGTCAGCCAGCAAATCAGATATTAAGAAGACTGCAGCGGACTGATAGGACAGCAGAAAGGATCATTGGTGTCCACTGCCCATCCTTCAGGACTTGTACTACTCCAAGTGAAGAAACGGGCAGGTAACATCATCACAGACCCTCTCAACCTGGACACGACCTGTTTGCGCTTCTCCCTTCAGGCAGACGCTACAGATATCTGTGCACTAGAATTCTAGGCATAAAACAGTTTTCCCCATGCCATCTCCAACCTAAACAACTAACACAGGAATTATTACCTGTGTTCTGTAATCCATGCCTGTAATTCATCCCCCATCTCTAATTATTTACTCTCTCTCAAGTACTATGTAAATACATATGCAATTTTTTATACAGCTGTATATATAGAGTAAATAATGCACAAATCTGTACATAAATCTTCTGTTCCAGATTCTGACACATATTATTATTTATTGTTAAGTCTTATTTAAATGTTTCTGTTCTCATGTCAGATATGTATGTATGTAGTTATGTATGTACCAAGAGCTTCTTAAAAAACCACAACAAATGTCCTCGTGTGTTTGCGCACACGTGGCGAATAAAGCTGATTCTGATTCTGATTCTGATTGTTGATCGACTAAATCAGCCTGGGGTCTGGTCGGCCGATGGTTTGGCAGTGGCTCCTAGGAGAGGACATCCAGCTACCAACAAGCAGGTGAACCAGGGAGGAGACTTTTACTGCGCAAAAGAGGTTCAACATGGTGCAGACTCATGACACTGCAGGTCTCATGATCCATCAGTGTCAGCTCCTGCCAGCCGACTGAAGATGGAGAAAACAGATCCATCAGTGTGATCATGAAGAAACTGTCATCTGGGCCACATTTATTTTAATTCTGGCTAGATCCAACACCTTGCCTTGCCCACATACTGGTAGAATGATGGCATTGGGTGGACCACTCCACTGCACAGCCACATTTTAGCTAATAATGAACAAATAAAACCATAAATATACATTATCTGGGCCACACTAAGCCTTAGTGAGTTTCATCAAACAATACTCAACATATTGTAAAGAGAAATTTACAAAAGTCCTCCCTAAATGTTTAAATAAGTTCCAGAAATGTGTCCTACTTGGGTAAATCATCCCAACCCAAGTCTTCACAAGCAGCAATTAAAATGCACAGATAAATATTCAAAGACACATTCAAG